>CAUPSL010000881.1:0-78196 GCA_963514005.1 Raja brachyura | reverse complement strand
GGACTTGGGCAGCACAGTGCATAGTGGTAGTTACTGCCTTACAACGCCAGAGGTCACTGAGCTCTGAGTAGCACTGAACACATCTCTACTCACTGTGAATGCCCTTAATGTGGTTCTATAAATGCTTGCAAAAAGTGTCTCTATTGGTTCTAAAATGGTTGCACTTGACTGTGGAGTCGATGGTGACCCCCCCCCCCCCCACACCCCATTTAAGGTCCTTGAGATGATGGTCCCAAAAAACTTAAAGGACTCCACAGATGTGGTACTTTAAGTCCTCCACAGGTGACATGCAAGCAAAGTTCAGTGATCACTCATAGAGCATATCTATTTCTAGTCCAGCTGACACGATGGGCCTACACGTCCATACACTAGTTAAGGGTCTGTCCCACCAGCATGCAACTCTATGCGATTAGCGCGACCTAACGTGGTCGCTTGAGCCGTCCGGCGTCGCGGGGCCGGTCCCATTTCGATCGCCGGAGCCGTGCGGAATTGTCGGAGTTCGTCCCGAGTTCGTCCCAACACCGCGCGGGGCTCCGAAAAACTGACTGTCCCAAAAATTCCGCGCGGCAACAGCTTGTCGGCTCGCAGTGGCCTCGACGTTTACACACCGCCCCGACATCGTGCCTCCGTGAACCTATCTGTAGGTGCTTCCGTGACCTTCTATGTGTTTGGCTCCGTGGCCCTGTGTGTGTGTGTGCCTCTGTGTCCCTCTCTGTGTGCCCCTCTCTGTCCTGGCGAACTTACCTTAGACTTTGCTCCAAGTTCGCCTCACTTTGCGCCACGTCACGCCACTCACCCGACTCCGCGCGAGCCCCTACTGCCGGTTTGGTTGCGCTTGCCGCATGCAGGCGCATGCTGGTGGGAACGGCCCTGTACAGGGGATCACCTGACCTCCGCGCGGCCCCCGCTTCTAGTTTTGATCGCGTTCATCGCATAGAGTTGCATGCTTGTAGGACAGGCCCTTTAAAATAAAGGGTGAGGTCATTTAAGACTGAGGTGAGAAAAAAACTTTTTCACCCAGAGAGTTATGAATTATGGAATTCCTGCACAGAGGGCAGTGGAGGCCAAATACAGCACCTGGACCCCTCTTTGACATAAATTTGAAATAGAATCATTACTTTAATAACAAAAACAAACCGAAGCCAGCACCGGCGATACCTACCCTCACTTGGCGACAACCTACGTTAACCTGCCATCGGGAGAAGTCAAGCAACGCTCATGGGCGTCAAACCCACTGTCGCCGACTGTCTCAGAACATGTTTCAACATGTTGAAAATCCAGCTGTTGTCGCCTAAAAAATCGCCTAAGTGAGGCAGATTGAAAGTGCAGTAGTGGTGTAGCGTTTAATTTACCAGACCGGTAACCTACAGATCTGGATAACAAGTCAGAGACACAAAGACAAAGGATCAATCTAGATCCATGTGAAGTGTAGAGGTCCATACCAGAGCCGGCACAGTCACAAGGTGAGGTGCCCCTGAGTGACGCTGCAATGCAGGACTAAACGCATGCTAAACACAAAAGTGCACAGGTACAGAAAAAGATAATCAATTCCACAATCATTGGATCATTTAAAGATCTGCACTCCAACCACATCCGGTTATGAGGGGCGGTGATCCATCAATAGCTCGTGAGCTGAGAAGGTTCCAACTACATCTCCATCCTCAAAAACAAGGGCCTAGCAGGTGAGTGCTGAAGAAAAGGCTGCAGCATTCACCCCATGCTCAGCTAGGTGTGTCACATAGGTGATCCATCCCAGCTTCCTCCTCAGATCCCCACCATCACAGAAGCTGGTCTACAACCAACTCAATGCACTTCATACGTAGTCAGAGAAATAACTGAGAGCCTCGGATAGGGTGAAGGCCACAGGGCAAGGCAACATCTCAGTTGTACTGTAGTGCTGAAAGACCTGTGCTCCAGAACTTGCTGTACCTCCAGTCAAGCTTGTTCGGAACAGTTTTAACACTGGTATCTACCAGCAAATGGGGAAAAATTGCCCAGGTATGTCCTTTCACAAAAAGCGGGGGAAATCAATCAGGTAAATTAGGGTCGGCAACCTATGGCCCCCAGGCAGAATCTGGCCCATAACCTGAAATCATCCCGCCCGCAGGCATATATATTTTTCCTCAATCATCCAGTCTGCAGACTTCCGTCATCTCCGGTACCTGGAATGTTTAAGAAAGAACTGCAGATGCTGGAAAAATCGCTGGTATAATAAAAAGTTGGAGTGAGTTTCTCCAGCATTTTTCTACCTCTGGTACCTGGAAGGTGATTTGGCTGTACTGCACCCTGCGCAAAGCCACCGCACGGCCTCGCACCTTCTGTGTCTGGGCTTCACTGTCGGGATCGGGGTTGGCAGTAGGCCAGGGACGATTGGGTGTGATATTTGAGCTCAGTGCTCCAGGTGCCGTCCTTGAAGGGGTGGGATCTATGTGAACACGTGATAGATGTCGCCCGCCATCTGCTCACAGAAATATGTCCCGGCCCCTTGGCAGAAAGGTTGCCAACCCCTGAGGTAAATTAACAATCCACTTCCACGATTGTCAGCAAAGTGAGGGAAACTGCTGTCAGCAGTGCTACCATGTTGCATTTTCTTTGCTCACTTTATTAATTTGCTCACTGATGCCCAATTGGCAGTCTTACCTTTACCTGCCTCAAGTTCCAAGCCCCCCATCATCAATATTCTGAGGGTCATCATTGGCAAGAAACTCAACTGGATCAGCCACATATATACCGTGGCTACAAAAACAGGCCAGAAGCTGGGTATTTTACTTCGGAGTCACGTGAGTGACTTCGTGAAGACCCCCGCCAACACGCATGCGCGGCATATCGTCGCGCGCATTTGCTACCGGCAAGCTGGGGGGGGAGTGCGCTTCTCACCAGCTCCTTTCCAAAAGACGGCTCCAGGTAAGTGAAACTAACCTAGAGCTGGTTCTTCTGTAAGGTTTGTCTTACAGAAGCGATGGAAGAGAAGAGGAAACTTTCCAAGAGCCGCGGGCCGCGGCAATCTTCCTCGGGACTAACCGCAGGATTGGCAACACCTGTTAGACCGGGGAAGCCGGTGCGGAAGTCGGACCCTATGGAGTCGGTAGGCCCCGACTCGCCTCCGTTGTTACCGGAAGGAAAGTCCGCACGGGAGCAGGGGGAAGGAGACCCTGACTTCGTTCCACCGTCGCCCAAAGTCAGGGCTGGTGGGAAAAAGGCACCACGGGTGTCTCGCACGGCAAGTACCTCTTCTGTTTTACAGGTCCCCAGGGAGCAGACTCGAGGGAAAGCCGTGCAGAAATCAAGCCCAGCTGCTGCAGTGGGCATTGATATACCGCAGGGGAAACCTGCGAGGTTCCAGGCTGGCGACCGTACTGCTGGAGCAGCATACCCTGCAGGAGCAGGAGGTACCAGCTCTGCACTGGAACAGGCTGCCGGAGCGCAGACCGGTGGCAGGAAAATGCGGTTAGGCAATCCCGCTGCTGCGGGTAAAGCCAGCCAAGCGCCGTCACAGACCCCTGGGGGTGAGGGTGACGGTGTGCCTGCACGGACCACGGAACTGGTGTTGGAGACCGGTTCCGACTCCTTTCCTCTGCCTGTTCATCAGGTAGAGAAGCCGCTGAGGTCCGAGAGACATCGGGCTAGCGGGTTGTCCGTGCGGAGGTCGTTCAGCCCTGCAGGAGCGGGTGCTGACGAATACCTGTCAGCGCACCTCGTGCAGGTGCGACCAACTGGCAGAAGCCCCAGCGACTCAGCAGGGCCTGGGGAAGTCGACCTGTCGTCCGCGTGTAGCGGCGGCGGTCGCATGGCGCGAATGGAGCAAATGGTGGAGGTGCTCTATCAGCGGGACCTGGAACGACAGGAACGGGAGTCCTTGCGGTCTGGGAGTAAGAGCAGGGTGCCTCTGTCGATTTCACCCTCGTTTATCGCCAGCAGGCACAGTGAGCGGATGGGTGATTTTGAGGAGGAAGACCAACCCGCAGGACCAGAAGCTGAAGAGATGCTGGAGGCTGTTGTAAAGTTTGGGAAACCAACTGCCGTTGGAGAGCCACTACATCCGAAAATAGCGGCCTCTATCAATTACTTAACATCTCACCAGCTCCAAGACAATGTCATTGGGGAGACATTGGAAAAATACAAGGCCCCAGCAAATTGTGTGTCCCTCAGTGTGCCGAAGGTCAATCTGCCAATTTGGGGGAACATCAACAGCAACACCAGGGCACAGGAGGGCAAGCTCCAGAAAATCCTCAAACTATTGACGTCCGGAATCACGGCTTTTGCGAGGACATTGGATGCAGCAGATGTGTCAGAAGAACAGCAGGACGCATTAGCCCTCCTGTGCAATGCACAGTTTGAAATAAACTGTTTCAGGAAAAGCTCCATTCGGCCCAACCTAAACCCAAAATTTGCTGGGTTGTGCCGCACCTCCACCACACCACCAACAACACAGCTGTTTGGGGAGGACCTGTCTAAGCAGGTAAAAGAATTGGATGAAGAGGCCAAAACGGTGGGGCTTGTGAAGCAACCTGTGTCCAGTAGAAACCTGCCGTATCGACGGCAGCGACCTTATCCTTCATCCAGACCCAGGTGGCAGTCGGATAGGAATCCAAGAACATACCCGACAAAAACTTACCAACCACCGGCTCCCCAACAGCAGTTCTACCCTCAACAACAACAACAACCGTCTTTTTTAGGGCAGGATCCTCCGAAGCCCGCGTGGAAAATGCGGCCACTACCAGCATCAGCCCACAGGCCGCAAAAGCCCCCATTCTCCAGACCCCGGAAGTAACCATGGAGGTAAGGGGGTTTGGTTCTCGTCCAAAAGTAGCAGAGGTACCCTCACAGATTGGTGGACGGTTGCAGTTCTTTGCGGCTGGTTGGGGAAAAGTCACTTCTGACGTCTTTATTCTTCAAAGTATTCAGGGTTATGTGATAGAATTTATTAACGACAAACTTCCCCCTACGCAGCATGTGCCTCATCGCAAGTTTGCGCTTTCTCAAAAAGAGATGGAGGTAGGACATGCAGAAATTTTACGATTAGAGGGAAAAGGGGTGATAGAAAAAACGACACATGAGCCAGTTGAGTTTGTGTCCAACATCTTTACAAGGCCTAAAAAAGATGGTGGTTGTCATATTATCATTGACCTAACCCAGTTGAATACTTTTGTGCAATACACCCATTTTAAAATGGAAACGTTTGAAACTGCTAAACAGTTAGTTAGCAGAGGGTGCTTTATGGCCTGCATTGATTTGAAAGATGCATACTATACAGTTCCTATCTCACCGTCTCATAGGAAGTTTTTGAAATTTGTCTGGAAGGATCAGTTGTGGCAATATAAAGCGTTACCCAACGGAATTACAACAGCGCCTCGGCTGTTTACGAAAATTGTTACACCTATTCTGGCATATCTCAGGAGACAAAATCATATCGTCATGGCATACTTGGACGATATATTGATCATAGGTGAATCCTTAGAGTTGGCACAGCTAGCGGTTGCAGCTACTATAGCTATATTTGAAGAATTGGGGTTTCTCATCCATCCAGACAAATCAAGGTTTACTCCCTCACAGGTTATGGATTATTTGGGATTCACTATTAACACGAATCAGATGATGGTCACTGTCCCAACTGGGAAAGCTGCAGAGATTCAAGAAACTTGTAACAATTTTGCTTGTGCTGCGGTACTCACTATTCGACAAGCTGCTAAGGTAATTGGGAAGCTTGTAGCTACATTTCCTGCTACACAGTTTGGGCCACTACATTATCAAAATTTACAAAGAGCAAAAATTTCAGCATTAAAAGCAAATGCTGGACATTTTGACAGACCCATGCAGCTGCCGATAAAGGCAAAAATTGAGTTACAATGGTGGGCTAACAATATTGGTGACTGTTATAGACCCATCATTGTCTCGAACCCATCAGTTGTGGTACAAACAGATGCAAGTGCCCAAGGATGGGGAGCGACGGATACTGTAACCAGTTGCGGGGGCAGATGGGACGCTCATGAATTCACGCTTTTACAGTCACAAGGGATAAACTATTTGGAGATGCTAGGTGTTTTCCATGGGCTACGGGCATATTGCACAAAATTAAGTCATTTACATGTCCGTCTTCAAATAGATAATACCACGGTGGTAGCATACGTCAATCATATGGGTGGTATCAGGTCAGTATCTTGTGATGCATTAGTCAACACAATTTGGCACTGGTGTATTGAAAGAAACATTTGGATCTCAGCAACCTATCTTCCAGGGAAGCTCAATACAGTGGCAGACACCAGGTCACGAGTATTTAATGATAACATTGAGTGGATGCTGAATCCGAAGATATTTGCTGAAATAATAGCTAAATTCGATACACCAGATATTGACCTTTTTGCGTCTAGGTTGAACCATCAGATACCAACATATGTGTCTTGGGAACCAAACCCTGGGGCAGTAGCAATGGATGCATTTTCTCTCCATTGGGGGAAATGGTTCTGCTACGCATTTCCCCCATTCTGCCTCATCAGCCGGGTATTGCAGAAAATCAAATTAGATTCTGCTTCAGGTATCCTGATTATACCCGACTGGCCTACGCAACCATGGTATCCGGTGGTCCTCCAGATGGTCAAAAGTCCATGGGTGCAAATTGCTAAACGCACAAATTTGATTACGAACCCAGTTACTGGGGTAATTCACCCGTGCCATCGCCACTTAAACCTGTTGGCTTGCAGGTTCTAAGAAGACCACTTCTGGGGGCTGGAATCTCCTCTAGGGCCATGGACCTCATCGTCGCTTCCTGCAGAGTTTCAACGAGAAGGCAGTATCTCACTCAAATCAGGAAATGGGAGGCATACTGCGCTACAACTTCTACAACCTATAACTCTGCTACAATCTCTGACGTTCTGGAATTCCTGGCGGGCCTTCATTACGATGAGGGCCTTAGCTACAGTGCCATCAATAGCGCCAGGAGTGCGCTATCCTCATACCTCAACATAGGTGTGGGGTCTAGTCAACTGGTGTCTAAATTCATGCGGGGAGTGTTCAACGTCAATCCCCCACGACCCAGATATGACATCATATGGGATGTCGGGGTAGTGCTGACCCTATTAAGAAACTGGTCTCCCATGGCAGGGTTACCACTTAACAAGCTCACCCTCAAAGTGGTAATGCTGATGGCACTGACAACGGCTCAGCGGGTGCAGACCCTACAGAAACTACGACTTGATAGAAAGGTCTGGACTCCGCAGACAGTAACATTCATCGTCGAAGGGTTACTTAAGCAGCACAGGCCAGGTGCGCTAGGGCTGCAGTTGGAATTCCGGGCGTATCCCACAGACACCACCCTCTGCGTAGTCACCCATATTCGCCACTATATTCAACGAACCAGTATCATTAGGAAGATGGAACAAGGGCTCTTTATCAGCCACAAGAAGCCTCATCACTGGGTGACTGGTTCAACGATTGCAAGGTGGCTCAGGGAAGTATTGGATGCAGCTGGGATAGATACTAATATGTTTAAATCTCATTCTACCAGGGCTGCATCCACTTCAGCGGCGAGGACCATGGAGGTGCCCATGGATCATGTCCTCGCTACCGCGGGATGGGCCAGTGAATCCACATTTCACAGATTCTACAATAAACCGGTGGCCAAACCCGCGATGTTTGCGGAAGCTGTGCTGGGAGCTGCTCCGTAAATTTGTTTTGTCTCCGAGTTAGGGGTCTTATTATTTGTGTTGTTAAACATTCATTTATTTTTCAGCCTGTCCAGTCTGGAATGTATTAATAAACTTCCTCCATCAGAATTACGGCAGTGTGGCAGCATGGACGTGGTCCAGGGCATGTAATCACAGAGCTTTGAAATCTTCACGAAGTCACTCACGTGACTCCGAAGTAAAATAGTAAGATTAAACAAGAACTTACCAGTTTGAAGTTTGATCTTTATTTTATGAGGAGTTGCGATGAGGGATTTCGTGCCCTCCGCTCCCAACCCTTTAAATTCAACTGGTATGGTCAAGTTTTAATCTTACTATCTTCGGGTTGTGATCTGTGATTCCACACCGCTGCTTTGAAGAATGCCGCGCATGCGTGTTGGCGGGGTCTTCACGAAATCCCTCATCGCAACTCCTCATAAAATAAAGATCAAACTTCAAACTGGTAAGTTCTTGTTTAATCTTACTATTTTGTGCCAAACCTCACTCTTCCTAATACCTCAAGGCCTTTATACCATCTTCCGGTCGGGAGTGAGATAAAATAATTTTCACTAGCCTGTATGAGTGCAGTGCCAAATACTTTGAAAAAGCACAACACCACTCAGAGCCACAGACCCGGCTGCTGCTCTTCCTGATGGGTCACCCCCCACAACAGTATCGAAACAGACATGTGTAGGAAGGAACTGCAGATACTGGTTTACACTGAAGATAGACATAAAATGCTGGGTTAACTGAGCGGGACCAGCAGCATCTCTGAAGGGAAGGAATGGGTGACGTTTCGGGTCGAGACCCTTCTTCAGACCAGCAGATCCACAGATTTATTTTGAAACATGACCTCTGCAGCTTTGAGGTTTGATCTAAGATGCCTTTTGGTTTGAAGGATGACTGACATCCCAGGCACCATGTATAAAATCAATGAAGGGGCATTTTATAAAAAAATGATGGATGAAGAGGTCGTTCAATGTGAAATAATTTGGTGATAATATCAATGATTTCATTTCGGAGCCACGCGAGTGACTTTGTGAAGACCCCGCCAGGCACGCTTGCACGACATATCGTCGACCGTATGCGAGCGACGGGCAGTGAGGAGCGTTGCTCCTCTACTGCTGGGACCTGCAGGTAAGGAAAAACTAACCTGCCGTCCTTTTTTCATTTTAGGGACTCTGTTTTCAGAGTACTCCAGGCCGCTTCGGCACTGACTGCGGACCGCGGGATGCGGGCAGTCAGCGGCGGCACTAACAGACTGGAGTCGGGAAGAGCCCGTTGACCCAGGTGGGTCCGGGCTCACACACTCGCCGGCTGTGGACGGCAGAGGTAGCCCGACTCTACACCGCAGCCCGCAGGCGGCATCAACTAGGGAGTGGGGCTTGCAGGCTCGCCGTGTGCAGTGAGCGACGGCAGAGCAGCAGCCCGATTCTACACCACAGCCCGCAGGACACTGCAGGACACTACGGGCTGACGGCATTAATAAAGGACTGGGGGCTTGCAGGTTCCAACTCAACTCTACTCCACAGCCTGCAGTATCCCTGTTTGTATTAACAGGTAATGGGGCTTGCAGGCAATGGCTGTGGGCTGACGGCTTTACTTACGCCGTTGCCCCAACTTTATTTTTACACCGGGCAGGTTGGGCAGCACGTTGACCAGGTAGGGTCCGGGCTCACACTCGCCGTTTGCAGCCAGCGACGGCAGAGCGGCAGCCCGAATCTACACCGCAGCCTGCAGGGGCACCACGGGCTGACGGCAACGCTACCCGGAAGTTGGGCAAGCCCGTGGACCAGGAGGGTCCGGGCTCGGAGACTGCCATTCGCGGGCAGCGAAGGCAGAGCAGGAGCTCCGACTCAACTCGACGCCACAGGCCGCAGGTATACCGCGGACTAACGGCTATGCTACCCTATAGAGGTAGTAGACAGAGCCTGGGCCCCGACTCACACATAGGCGGGAGCCTTGCCGTTAGCGGCAGTCTATGTCCCGCATGAGACTCTGGTCACCATTGGAGCTGGGGGGGGGGGGGGGGGGGGGGGGGAGAGCGCGCTCCTCCACCGGAAGCTCATAAAGACCCCAGGTAAGATACTAACCTTGAGTTGTTAGCTTCTGTACTAAACTTTGCTTACAGAAACAATGGATGGGAGATCAGAATGAAGGCATCAAAGTATGCCTCCCACGGCCATGGGACTTCGGATGGGAGTCTGCTCTGGGAGTCTGCGGGCCGGTATAAGAACAGCGGCAGGACGTGACCGAACGTCGCCTTTGTCCCTAAGGAGGACAGGCGGCAAGCCCTAGCGGATGTCGGGGTACCACGCTTCGGCGGCCGGGACCGACTCATCACCGCTCATGTCTTATAAAACTGGCAGGCCGCCTCCGTCCGGAAGATGACGGACCAGCGGCAGGTCCGCGCGGGAGTCGCTTAGCCACGCAGAAGCGGCAGGCAGCGACATCCTGTCTAGGCACCCTTGTTATCACCTCGACGAGGTGCGGGGCGATGACAGAAGCCTCAGAGATTCTCCAGAACCTGAGGAAGTCGACTTGTCGTCCGCAGATGCGGCGGCGGTCGCATGGCTCAGATGGAGCGTATCCTAGAGCACAATCTCTGCAGCTGGACCAGATGTCCTCCAGTCGTGGAGACATGAGGCTGGGCCACCCAGCATGTCCCCGTCATTGGTGGGGAATGCTACGAATCAGCAGCTGGCTGACACGTAAGTAGGGTGGAGCAGGAACCTGTAGTACCTAAGACAACCCAGGAGGAACTGCTGAATGTGGTCTCCAAGTTCGCCCAGCCGAAGCACAGGTCAGCCTGTTGCAGCCCAAATTAGTTGCTAGCAGACTACCTCACTACACACCTGCTGCAGGAACAGGTCCTTACCAAGGCGGTCAACAAATACAAGGCCCAAACAACTGCACATCATTGGATGTACCAGGTTCTGCAAAATAAAGGACCATGGACGTCATACAGATCATGCAGAGAAGGTCCACTAGGAAGCAGTACCTCACCTACATAAGGATATGGGAGGTTTCTGTAGTCGGACCAAGACCACCTACATATTTGCTACGATCTCCAATGTGCTGGCATCCTCACGGGTCTTCATTATGATGAGTCCCTCAGTTACAGTGCCATATACAGTGCCAGGAGTGCTCAATATCTCCCCCATCTCTTTTGGCTCTGCAGATAGCTGTCCATTCTGGCTCTCTAATGGTCCAATTTTATCCCTCGTTATCCTTTTGCTATTAATATAGCTGTAGAAACCCTTTGGATTTAGTTTCACCTTTCTTGCCAAAGCAACCTCATATCTTCTTTTAGCTTTTCTTATTTCTTTCTTAAGATTGTTTTTACATTCTTTATACTCATCTAGCACCTCATTTACTCCATGCCTCCTATAATCATTGTAGATATCTCTCTTTTTTTGAACCAAGTGTCCAATTTCCCTTGAAAACCATGGCTCTTTCCGATTTTTACTATTTCCTTTCAACCGAACAGGGACATAAAAATTCTGTACTCTTACAATTTCCCCTTTAAATGTCCTCCATTTCTCTTCTGTGTCCTTCCCATAAAACAAAATGTCCCAATTCACTCCTTTTAAATCATTACGCATTCCCTCAAAGTTAGCCTTTCTCCAATCAAAAATCTCAACCCTAGGTCCAGTTCTGACCTAAGCAACTCTTTCATAAAGAAGTTACTTTATTATGGGTCGATCATTCTATCCAGGTTTAATTCCTGTAGAGTCTGGACCCGTTGTGCTGTGTTCAGTGCCATTGCCATCACCAAATTTAAGGTGAGTAAGTCCAGTGGTAAATCCATCATAGGCGACCAGCTCCTGAGTAGGGTCAACACCACCCTTATCCCACTGGTATTATAATATCGTGGTCGGGGAGGGATGGATAGAACATATCCCTCATAGTTTGGATACCAGCTGGTGAGATCCCACTCCAATGTTGAGATAGGATGCCATCCCTAACAGATGTCCAATCGGAATAGATTAATTTACATCTGCCTTTGCCCCAGCCCCAGCCCCCCTCCTCCCGCAGCCTGTGTCGAAGCGCGTGATCACGTGTGTGGGAATAGAAAAAGAGGATTGGGGGTGACAGGGAGTGGAGAATAGATGGACTGCCCCTACCCCTCCCCCCTCTCTCTACATCCCCAATCTTTCCCCTCTCTCCCCGCACCCCTCTCCCCCTCACTCCACACTCCTCCCCCTCTCTCCCCTACCCCATCGCCCTGCTCCCCTCCCTCCCCCCTCCCCACACCTCTCCCCCTCCCCCACACCCCTCTCCTCCCCCTCTCCATCTCCCTCTCCTCACCCCTCTCTCTCTCCCCCCTCCTCCTCCCACCCCATCCCTATCTTCCCCATCCCGCTTCCCTCTCTCCCCCACCCCCTTCCATCTCTCTCCCCACCCCTTTTTCTCTACCCCTCTCTCCCTCTACCACCACTCCCCCCTAACCCCCTCCCCCTCCCTCTCACCCAATTCCACCACTCCCCCTACCCCTCTCCCCCTCCCTCCCCACTCTTCCACATCTCTCCCCTTCCCCCACCCCTATCCCTCCCCCCTACCCCTCTCCCCCTCCCTCCCCACTCTTCCACATCTCTCCCCCTTCCCCCACCCCTATCCCTCCCCCTACACCTCTCCCCCTCCCTCCCCAATCTTCCACTTCTCTCTCCCACATCCCCCACCCCTCCCCATCTCCCCCACCCCTCTCTCTCCGCCCCACACTTCCCTCTCCCTCCCCACTCTTACCCCACTCTCTGCTCTCCCCCTCCCTCCCCACTCTTCCCTCTCTCTCCCCATCCCCACTTCCCCCTCCCTCCGCACTCTTCCCCCTTTCTCCCCTTCCCCCTATCCCTCCTCTCCCTCCTCCACCCTCCCCCCTCTTAGCATGTGTGCGGGGTGGTAGTTAGTGTGTGTGACGCGACATGCTGCCCCCCCCCCCCCCCCAACCCCCCACCACAACCACACATTGTGGGATCAGACCCAATGGTTCTGAACTTGGTCTAGTATAGTTTTAAAACTCTGTGTATGTCTGTCTGCTGGCCGTGTGTGTGGGTGTATGTCACATTCCATTTTTTTTTCAGATAAGATTTGTGGCCTTTGATTCCATGGTCCGCCAAAACCAGAAGCTCAAATGCCGTGATTTTTTCCATTTTGCCAGACATTATGCTTTTAGATTCACAAATGCACTCCTCATTACATTTAGACATATTTACGTACACATTTTTAATAAAATCCTTCGTTCCCCCCTCAATATTTCAAAATCTTTAAAAAATCAAACTGCTCTCACCAATAGAATGTTGGTGAACGTTCCATCGTGTGATGTCACAATGCCCAATGCTCACAGGTGTCCAATCGGAATTGATCTCATTTACATATGCCTTTGCCCCAGCCCCAGCTCCCCCGCAGCCTGTGTCGAAGCGCGTGATCACGTGTGTGGGAATATGATTGGGGGTGATAGGGAGTGGGGAATAGATGGACTGCCCTTACCCCTCCCCCTCCCACTCTACCTCACCCCTCTCCCCCTCCTCCCACCCCATCCCTCTCTCTGCCACCCCCATCCCTCTCTCCCCCCACCCCTACCCCCTCCCACTCAACTCTTCCCCCTCCCTCCACACTCTTTCCCCTCTCTTCCATACCCTATCTCCCTCCTCACCTCCCTTTACCCTCCCCCACACCTCTCTGCCCCTCCTCCCCCTCTCCCACCCCTCTCTCCCCCTCTCTCCCCATTCCCCCACCCTCTCTCACCCCCTCCCCAAACCCTCTCTCACCCCTTCCCCACCCCCTCTCCTCCTCCCCTTCCCCCCTCTCTACCCCCACTCCATCTCCCTCTCTCCTCACCCCTCTCCCTCCTCCCCTCCCACACCCTCTCCCCCCCTCCCCACCCCTTCACCCCCATCTCCCCCCCACCCCTTCCCCTCTCTCTTGCCCCACTCCCTGCTACCCCTCTCCCCCTCACTCACCAGTCTTCCCCTCCCTCCCCTTCCCCACCTCTCTCCCCTTCCTCTCTCTCCCCTTCCTCTCTCTCCCCTCCTCTCCCTCCCCTTCCACTCTCTCCCTCTGCTCTCTCCCCCTCCACTCTCTCTCCACCTCTCCCCTCCCCTTCCCCCACACCTCTACCCCCCTCAACCCCTCCCACCTCTACCACCCCCTTCCCCCTACCCCTGTCTCCTCCTTTACCCTCCCCACACTCCTCCCCTCCCCATCCTCATCTCCCTCTCTCTCCCATCTTCCCCTCCCCACTCTCTCCTAATCTCCCTCTCCCCTCCCCTTCCCCTTCCCCCACCACTCTCTACCCCTCTCCCACCCTCCCCCCCACTCTACCACCCTCATCCACCTACCCGTGTCTCCTCCTTTACCCTCCCCGCTCTCCTCCCCCCCCATCCTCATCCCGTCTCTCCTTTCCCCCTCCCCTCTCCATCCCCATCTCCCCCTCCCCACTCTCTCCCCATCTCCCCCTCCCCCTCCCCACTCTCTCTCCATCTCCATCTCCCTCTCCACTCCTCCCCACCCACCTCCCCTCAACCACACATCCTCTCTTCCTCCCCTCCACCCCCCTCTCCCTCCGTCTCTTGCCCTCCTGTCTCTGCCCCTCTCTCTCTGTCTCTCCCCATTCACTCCCTGCCCTCACTCTCTACCCCCCCACCCCCCCAGACACGCCTGCGAGTTGGGGGCTATGTGTGAGTGGTTAAGGGGTTGGACAGGCTAGATGCAGGAAGATTGTTCCCGATGTTGGGGAGGTCCAGGACAAGGGGTCACAGCTTAAGGATAAGGGGGAAATCCTTTAGGACCAAGATGAGAAGGAATTTTTTCACACAGAGAGTGGTGGGTCTCTGGAACTCTCTGCCACAGAGGGTAGTTGAGGCCAGTTCATTGGCTATATTTAAGAGGGAGTTAGATGTGGCGCTTGTGGCTAAGGGGATCAGAGGGTATGGAGAGAAGGCAGGTACAGGATACTGAGTTGGATGATCAGCCATGATCATATTGAATGGCGGTGCAGGCTCGAAGGGCCGAATAACCTACTTCTGCACCTAATTTCTATGTTTCTATGATAGGGTGGTTATGGGGTAAAAGGAGCAAATTAATAATATTAATATAATATCAAGGGGGGTAGTTAGCGTGTGTGCGGGGTGGTAGTTAGTGTGTGTGACACCACATGCTGCCCCCCCCCCCCCGCAACCGCACGTTGGGGGGAACAGACCCAATGTCACAATGCCCAATGCTCACAGATGTTCAATCGGAATGGATTCATTTATATCTGCCTTTGCTCCAACCCCAGCCCCAGCCCCCCCTCCCCCGCCTGATGTTCCAGCACTTGGTCTAGTATACTTTTAAAACTCGGTGTGTGTGTGTATGCCGGCCATGCGTGTGGGTGTATGTCAGGATCCTTTTTTTTTAGATAAGATTTTTGGCCTTTGATTCCATGGTCCGCCAAATCCAGAAGCTGAAACGCCGTGATTTTTTCCATTCTGCTAGACATTACGTTCTTAGATTCACAAATGCACTCCTCATTACATTGAGACATTTTTATGTACACAATTTTTAAATAAAATCCTTCCCCCCCAATATTTCAAAATCTTAAAAAAAGCAAACTGCTCTCACCCATAGAATGTTGGTGATCGTTCCATTGTGTGATGTCACAATGCCCAATGCTCACAGATGTCCAATTGGAATGGATCTCATTTACATATGCCTTTGCCCCAGCCCCGGCCCCGCCCCCCGCAGCCTGTGTCGAAGCGTGTGATCACGTGTGTGGGAATAGAGAAACAGGATTGCGGGCGACAGGGAGTGGAGAATAGATGGACTACCCCTACCCCTCCCTCTCTACATCCCCACTCTTTCCTCTCCCCCCCCCACCTCTCTCCCCCTCTTCCCCTCTCCCCCTCCCAACACACTCTTCCCCCTCCCACCCCTACCCCATCACCCTCCTCCCCCTCCCATCCCTCCCTCTCTCCCTTCCCCATCCCTTTCTCCTCCCCCACCCCTCTCTCCTCCCCCCTCTCCTCCCCCTCCTCCTCCCCCCACCCTCTCTCTCCCCCACCCCAACCTTCTCTCCCCCACCCCCTTCCCTCACTCCCATCCCTCTTCCCTCTCTCCCCCACCCCCTTCCCACTCCCCACTCCGTCCACACCCCCCTCTCCCTCTGTCTCTTGCCCTTCTGTCTCTGCCCCTCTCACTCTGTCTCTCCCCATTCTCTCTCTGCCCTCACTCCCTACCCCCCCCCCCCCCCCCGACACACCTGCGAGTTGGGGGCTATGTGTCAGTGGATAGGGCGGTTATGGGGTAAAAGGAGCAAATTAATAATAATAATATCAATGGGGTTACTTAGCATGTGTTCGGGGTGGTAGTTAGTGTGTGTGATGCGACATGCTGCCCCCCTCCCCTGCACGTTGGGGGAACAGACCCAAAGGATCTGCACTTGGTCTAGTGTATTTATAAAATCGTTTGTGAATGTCCTTAATGCTACCGCCAGAGATATCTCCTGGCCGTTTTTTGCCCTTCTGATTTCCTTTTCTAGTTTACTCCTTTGGTCCCAAAACTCCTCCAGTGATGCCCTTGATCCCAGCTACCTATACCTGTCCCATACATCCATGTCAATTTCCCTCGTCAGCCAAGCTTCCTTACATTTGCCTGCTTTGCCCTTCACTCTAACGGGGACATACACATCCAGAGCTTTCTTCAGTACACTTTGAAAAACATCCCACTTGGCCGATGTTCCTTTCCCATCTAATAACCTGCTCGAGTCAACTTGAGTGAGCCCTTCTCTCATACCCTCAAAGTTGGCCTTATCCCAGTTGAGCATTTTAACATGTGGACCCTGTCTGTCCCTATCCATAACTGTCTTAAACCTAATTCAACTGTGGTCACTGGTATCAAAAGACTCCTCCACACACACTTCATTAACTTGCCCTTCCCAATTTCCCAATACTAGATCCAGCGTTGCCCTCTCACATGTGGGGGCCTCTACATACTGCTGAAGAAAACTCTCATGAACACTATTGAGAAATTGCACCCCATTTAAACCCTTCACGCTATGATTTTCCCAGTCTTTATTTCAAAGACAGACACAAAATAATGGACTATGTCGATGCTTTCTAGCGATATTGTGTCACATGTGATCCCAAAGAGGAGAATGTCCACTTGAACATTATAACCAGGAAGAGATGCTATGGTTTGATATTTATTGCCATCAGTATTTGAATTGTTCAGCCCTTCTATTGCCTGGGGCAAGCTGACAGTCAATAGCATAGGTTATGTTTGATTTACGTCCCGCTGTCTTTGTGCATTACTCTTTGACTGACATTGGCACTGCACATTCTTTTGTCATCTGTTCATTTCCATATCAAAGGTAACTGAAGCAAAAAGGAGGAAAAGCTCATTCAAGTGGTATGTAAAACTGATCTGGAGTCAAAGCAAGGTGTCAAAGCAAATGAAACCAGATGCTCAACTCTGACAGTGTAAAGGTAGGAAATCAAAGATCGATGCTGTCCAGTGCTAGCAGATGGGGATGAGATTCACAAAGATTTGTCAGTCAAAGATTGTGGTGGTGTTTTTCTAATGGGCCTGTCCCACTTAGGCGACTATTTAGGCGACTGCAGGAGACTATGTAGTCGCCACATGATCGCCACATGTTCGCGGGTGGTTGCCGGGGAGCCGCCTTCATCATCGTGAGGAGTTCCCACATTTTGGGAACTGGTCGCGGCCTCATTCTGGCCGACCGCAAATTTTTCCACATGTTGAAAACTTAGCGGCGACCAGAATGAAGCCGACATGGAGAGTAGTGAGAACTGACGTGCCGTAGGTGGGTCGCCAGGAGGTCCTAGTGGGTTGCCAGCAGATCGAAGGTTCTCGTAGGCTGTAGCCAGTGCAGACCGGTGAATTTCATTGGCTCATTGGGAAAAGATACGTAAGCAGTGGTTTTCAGAACCAAGGATAACCGACCGGTAATGTTAATGTCTGCCAAGCTTCAGAGCCGTGTATCTCTGGCTTCTTAAATGTTTCCCCCCCCCCCTTCCTCCCCCCCTTCTCCCCCCCCCTTTTCCCCCCCTCCCTCCCTTCCCCCCCCTCCCTCCCTTCCCCCCCCTTCCCCCCCCCCCAAAAAAAAGACTTACCGTACACTGTTCTTTAGCCGTCTTAATTATTGCAGCAACCTTCCTGTTCATCACGGTATCACCTTGGCTTTGCACAGTGTGAATTTCACTCGGACTGCGCTCCTCCCGCTTGCCCTGTCCAATAACGGGCTGATGAAGGAAGCGTTGTGCGTGTGTTCCACTCTGACAGTTGCCGGTTTTTCAGGCGACTGCCAACAACTTAATTGTCGCCGCCAATCTCCTGAAAACTGACCTAAGTGGGACAGGCCCATTAGCTGTCTCTCTCTCACCTTTTCCTGAAGACTTTGCTCTATATGATTAAAATAGGAGCCTCTTTAATTCCAATATGGATGCAATTACCATTTGATCACCACACAGCAAAACCAATGAATGTATTTTAAGGACACTGCATTCGTAAGGCAATTACTTTACAATAGGGAACAACTGAAAATCACTCTGATCTCACAATCACAGTCAAGTGATTGAGTGGGAAGGAACTGCAGATGCTGGTTTACACCAAAGATAGACACAAAGCTGGAGTAACTCAGCGGAACACACAGCATCTTTGGAGAGAAGGAATAGGTGACGTTTCGTGTCTGATGAAAAATCTCAACCTGAAATGTTACCTATTCCTTTTCTCCAGAGATCCTATAGAGGAGCAAGATAGTCCACTCCTGCTAAATCCAATGGGCTGATGTGTAGCATGCAACGGAGCGGAACGTCGGCCATTTCAGTAAACCCGACCCGACTTTGGTTATCCCTTTCGCAATGTAATCAGCATTGCGGGGGAACAGTTTGTGTGTGTGATATAGGGTTAGATTCATAATCCATAATTCTGTTAATTCATAATTCAGTTAATTTTTGTTAATTATTAATATGTTAATAAATTATAATAGTGAGATTAAACGAGAACTTACCTGTTCGAAGTTTGATCTTTATTTTATGAGGAGTTACGATGAGGGATTACGTGAAGAAGACCCCGCCTGGCGCTGGAACGGCATACTTCAAAGCAGCGGCATGAAAAACACAGAACCAAATAGCCGGAGTAAAATAGTAAGGCTCAAAATAGACTAGAACTACCAGATGATCATTTATATTATGAGGGTTGGGAGTGGAGGGCACGTAATCCCTCATCGTAACTCCTCATAAAATAAAGATCAAACTTCGAACAGGTAAGTTCTCGTTTAATCTCACTATTTTACTTCGGAGTCACGTGAGTGACTACGTGAAGATTTTAAAGCCCTGTGTTTTCCATGTCGTAAACTCATTTCATACGACTCTCTGTTTGGTCAAAACAGTAGTGAGTAAAAATATTTTAACACATTGTTATATTTTATGTAATAAGTCCTTTAATTATAAAAAAGAACAACTTTTTTAAAATAAGAACCCCTCTATTGCAGGGGAAAATTACAACAATTGATAAATGATGTAAATGGTAACATAAATCGATAATATAAATCGATAATATAAACAAAGCAAGCATTCAAAGGGAACCCAGTACTGCGTGTCCAAATCCTGGCACCGTGACAACGGGTTTATTGTAGAACTTTGAAAAAGTTTCTTCTCTAGACCACCCTGCGGCCTCTAAAATTTGATCGAGTGGTACGTCCTGTACCTTCGCCGCGGACATAGCTGCTGCCCTAGTGGAGTGAGATTTAAACACATCAGTGTCTATTCCTGCTAGACCCAAAACCTGTTTTAACCATCTAGAAATGGTTTGAACTGAAACTTTTGTATGTGGTTTTTTGTGTGTTATTAATAACGCTTTCTCAGAACCTCTGAGACTTTTGGTTACCTCCATGTATTGAGTTAAATGCTTAACTACACACAACGTTTCATCAATAGGATATGCTTTAAACATTACCTTCATTCCAGTTTTCCCTGGTCTGCTTTGTTTGATCAAGTCATAGACATAAAACACAATGTTATCTGAAGTCACATGCATGCAATCCAACCTTAACAATTGCAAAGTCTGTACTCTTTGAGCTGATACCAATGCCATTAACATAACCACCTTGAATGTTAAGTTCTGTAAAGACATTGAATTAATTGGAGTCCATTGTTTAAGCAAAGTGAGAACAATGCTAACATCCCAAATTTCTGTATATCTGGGCTTGGGAGGATTTTTATTAAAAATACCTTTCATGAATCGGGATACTAATGGGTGAGACCCAACTGAATCTCGATCCGAAATTTGTCCTAAATAGGATGACAATGCACTCCGAGCACAATTAATGGCACTATAACTCAAATGTTCATCAAAGTGCAACCCAGCAAGGAACTCCAATACATTTGAAATGTTAGCAGAATGATAAGATATCTTTGACTGTGTACAAAAGGCTTCCCATTTTCTTATATACGACATATATTGTTTTTTAGTGCTAGTCCTCCAAGCTGCATCTATAACATCCATGGTCCTGTCCGACAGTTCAAACTCTTGCAATGGTCTGGTCAGAACCTGCAGATTAACAAATTCATATGATCATGCAATGGATGAATTTCTTTTGTTACTGGTTGTGTCAACAGATTGTCGCAACTGGGAATAACCATACATGGTTCGATAATCATTTCTAGCATCAATGGGAACCATGACTGTGTGGGCCAATTTGGCACCACCAAAATGCCTTTGGCAGCGTCTTGCGCTATTTTCTTGAGACATTGCCCAATGAGACAGAATGGGGGAAAAGCATAAAAGAACGTATCCCCCCAGTGTAGCGAGAAAGCATCCACCGCTACTGCCCCCGGATCGTGTTCCCAAGACACGTATTTCGGCAATTGGTGATTCAATCTAGATGCAAACAGATCAATGTCCGGTACTCCATACCGACTGACAATATTTTTGAAAATTTGTGGATTTAACATCCATTCTGTATTGTCTTTAAATATCCGTGATCTTTTGTCTGCCACAACATTGTTTCTTCCTGGGAGATAAATAGCTGAAAGCCAAATATTTTTTATAATACACCATTGCCATATCTGGTTTACCAGATGATCACATGGAATTGATCTGACACCACCCATGTGATTGATATATGCCACAGCTGTGGTATTATCTATTTGTACTTGGACATGTAAATCCTTTAATGAAGAGCAATAAGCTTTTAATCCATAGAATGCTCCCAGTAACTCCAAATAATTAATACCATATGTTTGGAGCAATAAATCCTCTTGGACAGCCCATCTGCCTCCACAGCTGGTCTCATTGTCCGTAGCCCCCCATCCGAGAGAACTTGCGTCAGTTTGTAATACCACGACTGGCTGATGAACTAAAAAGTTTTTAGCAGCTTGTGGAACATACTCAATCCACCATTGTAATTCCGATAAAGCTTCCTTAGGCAATTGCATTGGCCTATCAAAATGGCCTGCTCGCTGAATTAGTGCTTTAGTTTTTGCCCTTTGAAGATTCTGGTAATGTAACCGACCAAATTCTACTGCTGGAAATGCTGCTACCAATTTACCAATACCCTTGGCAACCTCTCGGATGGAGGGATAAGGTTTGTTAATCAATTTTTTACATACATCTGTCAAATCTAACTCCTTATTCATTGGTAAAGTTACCAACATGGTGACTGAGTTAATCAGAAACCCCAGATATTCAATGGTTTGGGACGGCTGTAACTTAGACTTTGTTGGATGGATCAGAAACCCCAACTTCTCCAACAAGCTAATAGTTGCTGAGACTGATTCCCCAGCTAATTCCTGATTAGCATTGACAATAAGAATGTCATCTAGATAAGCCATAACGATGTGTTTTTGTGCCCTTAACAGTGCAAGTGCTGGTTTTAACAATTTAGTGAACAATCTAGGTGCTGAACTTAATCCATTTGGCAAAGCTTTGTATTGCCACAGCTGTCCCATCCATTTAAACTTTAAATACCTGCGAAAATCATGACGAATTGAGACCGAATAATATGCATCCTTCAAGTCTATTGTAGCCATATAACAACCTGTTGATACCAACTGCATTGCAGTGTAGAAAGTGTCCATTTTAAAATGTTTATACTGGACAAATGTATTCAAAAAAGTGAGATCTAAAATGATCCTACAACCCCCATCTTTCTTCAGTCTGGGGAAAATGTTTGATATAATTTGTTGTGGATCCTCTCCTGTTCTCTCGATAACACCTTTTTTACTCAAACTCTTAATCTCTTTGTCCATTTGATTAACCTCAAACTCGGAGAACCTTAAAGGATGACTAGGGTCATACTGTCCCAATGGAACCATACCTTCCACAAAATCAATGGTAGATCCTTGTACAGTGTCTAATACCACACGATCAACTGTAATATTGTCCCATTCCTTATAAAACATTTGGAGTCTACCGCCAATCTGTGGCCCATCCCAGCATTCCTTTTTTATGGGATAATGTTTATGTACCTCTCCAGCTGGACGAGATGATCTCCTTTTCCCAAGGAATGGGTGTACATTCGGCTGTGTTGGCTGGAAATTCCTCCTTATCATACTCCTGCCTCGGCTTGTACCAGCTCCAAAATCAAATCTCTTCCTTGAATAGCCAGACCATCTCTGGCCAAAGTTGAAGGGTCTCATACGACCAAAAGTTTTTGCGTCTTCATCCATTTCTTTAATTTGTTTAGACAAATCCTCTCCGAACAAAAACCCAGGAGTTTGAACATTGCTTGGTTTACACAATCCTGCAAATCTTGGATGTAACAGAGGTCGAATGGCAATCTTCCTCATGCAATTAATCTCAAAAAATGAGTTGCAAAATAAGGCCAACATATGTTTCTGCACTTTGGTCATTCCACAACCTTCCACTTGTCTGCCAAATGCAGTAATGCCAGCTGAAATCAGCTTGAGGACTCTTTGAAATCGAATTTCCTGCGCCCGCATAATTGATGACATAGGCGCCCAAACAACTGGATTCACCGTAGGTACCTTCAATGAGGCACAATTGATCGGTGTTTTATATATTTCTGCTGTCTCAACCATAACAGCATCTTGAAGCGGGTGAGAGACCATATAATTAATATTGGCCGCCAGGTTTTCTTCCATGGCCTCACCGCTTCCTCCAGGTATAGCAAAGTCTTGTGCCACATCAGGCACACCTGGATCCATATATTTGAATTGTGGTGTGTCCTCCGGACCACAAACACCACTTGCAGGGTCTGTTTCATACAGCCCTGGTACTCCTGAAACTTGTTCAAAGGAGACTTCCTACAGTCCATACCCAGGCACTGGGGTTTCAAATTCCCAATTCGAATTGGCACCATATTCACGATATGGAACCCCCTCAGGGGCTGCCTGGGAATATTCTGGGTTCGTAGACCCTTGGTTGATTATAGTCTGGAGCATTTTCTCCATTTGGTCCATCCTGAGCCATAAGGCCTTCTTTTCTGGACCTTCAGAATCAGAGTCCTCTGAAATCCCAGGCCCTGCAGCTTTTCTTTTACTTTTTTGAGGCACTGGGATTTCCTCTACAGTTTCCGTTTGTGGAGCAATCAAAGCCTCACTAACGGGTGTTTCAACGGCCGCCGGTATCGGAACCGGCTCCGCAATAAACTGCTGTCCCGACTCTTCTGCACCCCGGGACGCACGTTTTACCCGCTGTTTCTTGGCCTTCTCCATTTTATTTTTTCCTCTAACTCCTCCTGGTTTACCCACCAGGCTACGGAGTTCTGAACCTCGCCCAAAATTTTGTAAAACTTCCTTACCTGCGGGCCGGTTCCTTACCGCTGTGTGGAGCTGCGCTCTGCAGCTCTTTCGTTGCCGACAGCGACGACGTAATGCCGTTCCAGCGCCAGGCGGGGTCTTCTTCACGTAGTCACTCACGTGACTCCGAAGTAAAATTCTGTTAATTTTCTTTTTTAATATTAAAAAAAATAAATCTTTTTAAATGACTCATGTGCTGTGTTTGAGTTGATTTTTGTATTAAACTTGCACTCTGTAATTCATCTAATCACACTGATCACAACTGCGGTATTTAGTAAAATTATAGCAACATGAAGATTACAGTTGCTCTACTCTTGGAATGTTCCTTAATGGTTTTTTGAGTCTATGGAATTGTGTTTCAACAATAAAATGGGTCTGGTGTTCCCAATAGCCAGAGAGTGGAATAAGATCTGTCTGTAATGGTGGGGTTATCTAAATGAAGTATTTAACAAAATAAAATTTGTTCTGAGCAAGATTAACAAATGATGTATAACTTAAGGCTGATTTTATTCAGCAACCATACAACTGGTTAAATTGTGTAGGAAAGGACTCAAGTGTATCTGAGACAAAGCGGAGTGCCCCGCTTTATGATCTGAGCTATAGTGCGAGTTCGGGCAGACTTAATAAAATTTTCACGACACAACAGAGTCAATACGTTTTGATTTTGTATTAGATCACGGAGGGGCAGAAAGAAGATGTACGAGGATGTTGCCACGAGGACTAACAGCTCTATGATCTTACCTACAGTGAGAGATTGAACAGGCGAAATAATATTTTCACTATACCACAGAAAGTAATAAATGTTTTCTTACCTTTCCTCCTTAATGGGGAACCTGAAGAAAGTCAGGTTGGGTCGCCTACATTGGCAATTGGAGCCATTTACAGCAGAACAGTATGCTACACTAGTAGATGTGCACGGCAAATCAAACATACTAGTGCGGAGACAGAAGCCGGTTACGGAAATGGTGCTGAAAATTACCCATGACCTCCTACGGCTTTTTCGTTGCATGGACTATCTTGCTTCACTATAGGATCTTTGATGCTGCCTGCCTGTTGTGCTGAGTTGCGCTGGCTTTACATGTGTATCAAAGGATAACTTTCTATCATTACACCATGTTTGAGTCTATTGAGAGGTCTTTAAAAGTTTTAATGAAGATTACTTTCTTTTGACAGTTGGATAGTTGGAGACCAGCTATAACATTCTCAACAACCAACAACTGCTGTATTTTTTCTTGTTTTTTAACGTGGACATGGATGGGTTTATGATGTACACCTATGGAATACTTTTTTGTCACGTGACTAGGCACAGTGAAGTTCTTTGCTTGCATATCCAATGTACACAAACAGTGGCCATCTACGGTGCTGACAAACTACACTGGCTCCTCCTTTAGTGCTCCCCCCCATGGCGGATACCCCCACCCCAGGTCCCCATTGTCCATTATTCTTCCCCCTCCCTCATGGTGGTTCCCCCACACTCTCCTCGACCGCCAACTTAAGGCCCCATCACCGCCACGGAGGCTTCACCACCGCCGAGGCCTCACCGCTGCCGACGCCCCACTTCACGTGTCCGTCTCGTCTGTCGGACGGCGCCATCATCAGCCGCCAAACCAACCTCTCCACTACGCTGCTGGGTCCTCTCCTGAGGCCTCCATGGTGCCGACCCGCGAGGCCTGGCTCCTCCATCCGACCGGGCTCCAACCCAGGCTTCTGCATGGCCATCGAGGAAGCGTCAAGACTACGGTGCCTTGATAAAGTTTGCTTTTCTCCCGGTGACGGCTGCTGCCTTCCTGAGCTTCAGTTTGGTTCCATTTGATGTGGGCTATCGATCAACTTTTCCATTCCATATTTATCTCATGACTCTCTCTCTTTTCCATAACTTAACAGCATAAGGAGCAGAAACAAGAGGTAGCCAATACCACCATTCAATAATATTGTGGCTAATCATTTATCTTATTTCCTTTGTGACTTCAGCACTCAAATCTATTCTTCTTGCTCAAGCCCACATCTTATGCACGTAGATTATAGAACAGTACAACCCAAGAACAGACTCTCTGACCACAATTCATGTGCTGAACATGATGCCAAGACAAACTCTTGCCTGGCATGATCCATATCTTCCCGTTCCCTGTATATCCATATGCTAATCTTAAATGCCATTATCAGATGTGTGTCACCCCCAGCAGTGCATTTCAAGCACTCATCACCCTCTATAAGAAGAAAAACTGCACACAACACCCCAAATGCAGCCAAATGCAGCCAAACCAAAGTCCCATAAAGTAGCAATGTTACAAAATGTTGAGATTTTAAAAATCAAATCTGCAATTTATCCCATCAGATAAGGCATAAAAATAAGTTTAATTTAACACCTAATTCACTTTCATATCTTCAGTATTAAAAAGGTTATGGCCATTTTCATACTGGGAAATCAGCATCTTGTTCCCTATTGCTTTTCCATTGACTTAACACAAAAGCTGTGATCGAGGACAGTCAAAAGCCCATAACCTTCTTAAAAATTAAGAGAACTGAATGAAATTTTCAGTTATTATAGATTGACGCATTCTGAAACAAATATAAAACATCTTACTTGGGTGACCTGAAATTAAAACCTATAATTAGTTAATTACCTAATTGTAGCTAATTACAAAATTGACCGTTGTGATGATAATAGTAATAAACACTGCCTTGAAAATTCAAAAATGTGATATTCTCAAGATCAGAACTTTAATATGATTGTATTATATGCTGTAAGTCCGTAACAGATAGGCAAATAAATTACAATTTCTAGCAATAGACCAGGTCTTTATGGAGAAGATCAGTTGCTAGCTGGTACATTGGCATATCATAATCAGTAGCATCATCATACTCCTCAGATTGTAACCAATAAGCAGCTCTGTACACCTTGTTTTTACTCAACTTTTCAATGTTGGCATTGTGAACAATAAGTTTTTGTTCTTCAAACCACGCATGACATGCGTTTCTGCCCACTACTTTCCCCATTAAGAATGTCCTGTAGATTCCATTTCTTAAGAAAAGGATAATTGTTTTAAATAGCCTAAGTATCCAAATAACAAACTAATCCAATTCTCACAAGAATTCACAATATAACATGTTTTTAAAATCTCACTGTCATGAACATATGCCAGATGGAAGGAATTTAATGTTTAATTCCCATAAATTAATCTAGAAACATCCACTTTCAATATAATGAAAATTATTATTTTTTGCACAATAAATGTGGCTAAAGCTGTTGTGTATATTTAGTATAAAAATATTGATTATACAATTACACAAAATATAGATGATTTAGATGCTCTTATGACATGATTGTCCAAAAAAAAGATAATTTTAATCATCTTGCGAGTGGGTGTTTCTGGATTGGAACGTTGCATTTGCGGTGAATTTGAACCCCATATCGGCAAGAAAGACACTGCCGGTTCGTATGTGGCCCAAATCACATTTTCGCAAGTAAAATTAGATTAAAGCCACCCCAAGAAGCAAGATTATATGTAAAATAAATGACACCTTTTGTTTTGTCCCATTCTGCTACATCACGTTGTAGGCGTTGAGGCCGTTAGAAGTCGCTTTTTATTTTAATCAAACTATTAATTAAACTATCACACAAATAACACACACACACACACACACAAATAACACACACACAAACACACACACACACAAATAACACCCCCCCACACACCCCACACACTCCCCCCCCCCCCCACACACACACACACACCCCCCTCCTCCCCCCCAAGTTAGGATGGGGTAGCAGCCCAAAGGGTAGGATGGGGCTGAAGCCCAAAATCTAATGCCTGGACTGTTTTTTTGCCAATAGGTATTGGTTTTCCAGGAAGTAGTTAATTAAATTACTTTTTTTTCCATTTCACAGTCACTAAAACAAGTGGTATTGTAACTATGTACTTTCCAGAAGTGATCTAAACATTTGACTTATGACTAATGTATAGCGCACTCCATTTGGTGACAAGTTAATGAGTTATTAAATGTAGCATCCTGCCCTCCTGTCAGTCATTATGTCAGCAGGGTTGTAGAAGAGTTAATTTGATTAGTTGTAATACTAACCAGAGTATTCTATAGTCTAACCACACAGCTTCTGGCACTTTGTGCTAAAATCAGCTGTTGGAAAGAATGACACAATCAGTACATCCTCTGCTCATTCTTCACAGCTCTCCAAAAATAGCAAATTAATTTTCTGCACTCATCAGATTGTTTTGGTGGGATTTTGACTCGTTTATTTTCAAGCCAGCCATACTAGACATTGACCCTCTCCCTCCCCTCTGCCCAAGCACCAATTAGTTTAAATACAGAAACAGCACTAGTATAATACTGGTGGGTGAGAAAACTCTAATGTAATATTGGCACTATTGTTGCTACTCGCATTACTCTTGATGAAATTCTAAAATATGTTTGGTTGGTTTGCCATCAGCACCTCTGCATTCTTTACTTCATGGTGAACTAACTTTGATTGTTCTAGCCTGTTCCCACCTGCTCTGGTTTCTACTTGTTTGTTGATCTCTGCTTTCCACTTGCTTCCTGGGGCTATTGATCCCACTTCAGAATGGCTCATCAATCATAGGCTGGACCAACTCACCAAGTTCTTCCTGTTGCTTGTAACCCTGTGTGTCCCCCCTCCCTTGTTCTTCGGGCAAGTGCAGTCACCACTCTGAACCTATCCATTTATCTATGGGATTCTGGCCTTCCAACCTCTGAGACACATGTGTAGGAAGGAACTGCAGATGATGATATAAACTGAAGATAGACACAAAATGCAGGTGTAACTCAGCGGGACAGGCAGCATTTCTGGAGCGAAGGAATGGGTGACGTTTCGGGTCCAGACCCTTTCTTCAGACTCTCAGCTGCCTGACCTGCTGAGCTACTCCAGCATTTTGTGTCCATCTCTGAGACTTACATCTGACTCCCTCTCCCCACTTCTGGTACATTATATCCATGAATTTCTAACCGAACATCTCTGTGGGACCCTTGGATTCATGTTTGCCGACTTACCGTAGATACTTCACCCTCTTCTGCCCTAGTGTTCCTCTAGATGATTTCAACAGTGAATGACACTACGACAATCAAATGATTCTTGCATTCACTCCATGCTCATAACTATCTTCACATCTGATTATGAATTGATACCTGCTCCAGACTTCAACCTGTCTGGCTTTGCTTCTTCTCAGTATTGAACACCAACTGTACTGATTCCTCTTTAATAGCTATCAGAATTATGTTTGTGTGAAATAAAAAAGTGTCCCTTATTTAAAAGTGAAATAAAGTAACACTATTACACCTTGAACACCAGTGTTTCAATCTGCCTTATTTTGCTGCTTTCAGAGACTTGTTCAAGAACTGTGAACCAACATAAATATACACACCTACGTGGATTACTTTGCTGATCATTGTTACAGTTTTTGCTCAGTGCTGTCTTTGACAAATGAAGAGAAGATTGCAGAAGCTATTGCAGGACTTGAGGGTCTGAACTAAAGGGGGAGGTTGATCAGGCTTGAACATTATTCCTTGGAGCACAGGAGGATGATGAGTGATATTATATAAGTGTATATGATCATGAAGAGCAAAGATAGCGTAGATGCACGAGATATTTTACCTGGAGTAGGGGAATCGAGAACCAGAGGACATAGGTTTAAGGTGGGAGGGAAAGATTTAATAGGAACCTGAGGGGCAACTTTTTCACACAGAATGTGGTTGGTATATGGAACAACCTACCAGAGGGGGTAGTTGAAGCAGTACAATAACACCATTTAAAATATATTCAGACAGGTATAGCAGAGGTTTGGAGGTATACGGGTCAAACACAGGCAGGTGGGACATCATGGTTGGGGTGGGCAAAGGACCTGTTTCCATGCTGTATGACTCTACGACGATGAACTCTTAATGCCATTTCCAACAAAAGAATAATTTCACTAACTTAAACAAATACACAATCTGAACAAGCGTAATAGAATCACTTCAGCTACACTTATTGCAGATATCGCCTTCCAGATCTACAACCAGTGACTCATTGGATCAACAACTATTACTTCAGTTAGAAAGAGAAGTCTGGAGTAACTCAATGAGTCACCATCTCCAGGCACCATCTCTGGAGAAACGGAATAGGTGACTGAAAGGCGGGGAGAAGGAAACTAGCAGTATGAAAAGGTTCAGAACAAATTAGAGCCAGCACTGATGACCAAGGAAAGGTGGAGCCCACAATAGTCCATTGTTGTCTGTGGAAGAGGTGATAATTCAGTTTGTTAGTTAATTATTTATTTCAGTTAATTGATCTAAATCCGAGTCAATTCGGAGCAGCCCAGTACCGAACGCTGCTGTGGAAATACGGCACCTAAAAACCTCAGAACCCCTAGAATCCCTAGAAATCCCAGTACCCCCAGAAAACACAGTAGGGGACTCACCTCCAGGACGGGGATGTCCAGTACCCACACTGTGATCCCGGAGGTCACACGTGGAGCCGAATGGAACTGCTCAACATTGGACGTGGCTGTGAGAAACTGGCTGGTGAGTACTGCAGTACCCTCACCAAAATCCCGATGGAGCTTGGCAGAACAGCCTCCTGGATCACCACCCCGGAGGGTAGGAGACGGAGAATGCGCCGGGAGAGGAAGCAGAAACGTGGAAGGCGAGCGGGGGTGCAGGACAGGCTACGGAGGGCCCCACAAAGACCATCGCTACCAAGTGCCTTTCTCGCGAATGCCTGGTCACTCACCAACAAACTGGATGAGGTGAGGCTCTGGATCAACACCCAGCGATCCCTGAAAGACTGCTGTGTGCTGATCTTCACAGAGACCTGGCTCAGCGCGCTGGTTCCCGACGGGGCTGTGGAGCTAACCAACCGGTCACTGCATCGTGCTGATAGGACAATGGACTCCAGCAAGAGCAAGGGCGGAGGGCTCTGCATCTATATCAACGAGGACCGGTGCACCAACCACACTGCAGTAGAGAGCTACTGTTCCCCAGACCTGGATACCTACTGCTTAAATGTAGGACATTTTACCTGCCTCGGGAGTTTACTGTGGTTATCATCATGGCCATATACATCCCACCACAGGCTAATGCTAACCTAGCGCTAGCACAGCTGCACTTTGCCATCAGCAAGCAGCAGGATGCTCACCCCGATGGTGCCTTCATTGTTGCAGGGGACTTTAACCAGGTCGACCTACGAGCTGCACTCCACAAATTCCACCAGCATGTGCAGTGCCCTACCAGGGGCTCAAACACGCTGGATAAAGTGTACACCAGCATCAAGGAAGCATACAGGGCCCTCCCCTGCCCATCCCTGGGACAATCCGAACACCTCTCACTGTTTCTACTGCCTGCATACAAACCCCTCGTCCGCAAGATCAAACCTGCAATAAAGACGGTCAAAATATGGCCCAAGGACGCCACCCTACAACTCCAGGACTGCTTTGATCGCACCGACTGGGACCTGTTTGCACAACAGGCTACCAGTGGTACAGAGGTAGACTTGGAGGAGTACACATCCACTGTGCTCTCCTACATCAACTGCTGTGTGGAGTTTGTCACAGTGGACAAGGAAATAAAGATGTTCCCAAACCGCAAACCGTGGATGAACAAGGAGGTTCAGAATCTGCTAAGGGCACGCAACATTGCCTTTAAATCCAGGGACACTTCTGCCTACAGTGCTGCCAGGTCAAACCTGAACAAAGGCATAAAAAAGGCCAAAGACATTCACAGGCAAAGGGTAGAAGACCACTTCAACACCGCGGACACCAGAAGCATGTGGCAGGGTGTCAGAGACAACACTGACTACAAGAGCAGCCACGTCTGCCCCCACAGTGATATCACACTGGCCAATGAATTAAACACCTTCTTTGCCCGCTTTGAAACTGGCAACACCACCAGGAGAGGAACAACCCCGGCTAGGGCGGAGGGACAGGCCTTAACACTGAGCACCCACGAGGTACAGTGCGCTCTGCGTAGGATCAATCCACGCAAGGCTGCAGGCCCGGATGGAGTCCAGGGTACGATACTAAAGGACTGTGCTGTACAGCTGGCTGAGGTATTTACGAGGATTTTCAACCTGTCTCTATCTCTGGCAACGGTCCCCAAGTGCCTGAAGACAGTTACTATAATGCCAGTGCCGAAAAAGTCTAAAGTCACCAACCTGAATGACTACCGCCCGGTTGCCCCAACTCCAATACCAATGAAGTGCTTTGAAAGGCTGGTCCTCTCCCACATCAAATCCAGCATCCCTGCATCATTGGACTCTCATCAATTTGCATACAGGGCAAATAGATCCACAGAGGATGCCATCTCTGTGACTCTTCACACTGTCCTGACCCACCTGGAAAAACAGGGCACCTACGTGAGGATGCTCTTCATTGACTATAGCTCTGCCTTCAATATGGTCATCCCCACCAAGCTCACCACCAAACTCCACCAGCTAGGCCTCAACTCACTGATATGCGATTGGATCCTGAATTTTCTGACGGAGCAACCGCAGGCAGTGAGACTGGGGCCGCACCTGTCCTCCACTATCACCCTGAGCACTAGCATACCACAGGGCTGTGTACTGAGCCCCATGCTCTACTCCCTCTTCACCCACGACTGTGTCCCTGCATTTGACAACAACACCATTGTCAAGTTTGCAGATGACACAACGGTGATCGGGCTGATCAACAACGGTGATGAAACAAACTACAGAGCGGAGGTGCAGAACCCGGCGGACTGGTGCTCAGATAACAACCTGTCCCTAAACACCTCTAAGACCAAGGAGCTGATTATCGACTTCAGGAGGTCACAGAATGGAGAATACGCCCCAATCTCCATCTACGGAGACAGTGTGGAGAGAGTGTCCAGCTTCAAGTTTCTGGGCACTCACATCTCAGAGGACCTCACATGGTCCACCAACACCGTTGCGCTGGTCAAATTGGCACAGCAACAACTGTTCTTCCTAAGAACATTGAAACGGACTGGTCTGCCCCAACAGCTGCTGACGACCTTCTACCGCTGCACCACAGAGAGCATACTAACATATGGCATCTCTGTGTGGTATCTCAGCTGCACGGAGGTGGAGAGGAGAGCTCTTCAGCGCGTTGTCCACAGAGCGCAACAGATTATTGGGACACCGCTACCAGCCTTGGAGGGCATCTACCACACACGGTGCCTCAGGAAGGCCGTCAGCATACATAAAGGCTCCTCTCACCCTTGTAATGGACTCTTCGAACCACTCCCTTCCGGCAGACGTTACAAGGCCTTCTTCGCCCGCACTACCAGACTCAGGAACGGCTTCATTTCTAGAGCTATAGCGGCTCTGAACTGGCCCTGCTGTGTAACCCCCCCCCCCCCCCCCCACCCCCCACCCCCATGGACTGTCTCCCCCAGCCTCGCACTTTAGTCTGTGTTGATGTTACTGGACAAATGTTAGTTTTTACAAACCTTGTTCTCGGAGGTTGCAAACCGATATCTCAAAGTTGCAAACCAAATGTCGTTGCACTTATGTGTAATGACAATAAAATATATTATTATTATTATTAATTGATTTTGGAGATCGTGGACAGTCCGTGGTCAATGGACCTCCATTTCCCAATCCCAGCTGATTCTTTATTTCCAATTAGTGTAGATGTGCCTTCCTCAATAGAACATTGACCATACAAACAAACAAATTAGAAGCAGGAGTTGGAATTTAATCCCACAAGTCTGGCCTGCCATTTGGTAAAATCACGATCTGATCTAATCTAACTTCACTTCTGCATTCATAGTAACATTTCAATCCCTTGAGTATCAAGAATCTGTCTACCTTTGCCTTAAAAATGTTCAAAGATTTTGCTTTCAGCACCCTTTGAGGAAGAGAATTTCAGACATACCCACCTCGAAGAGTAAAATAATTCACCCCATCTCCATCGGAAATGGCCTCTTGCTTTTATACAGTGCCCCCCAGATCTCTATTCTCCCGCAAATGGAAATAGTTGCTTCATATTTGCTCCATTAAGACACCCCAGGATCTGATATTTTAACATAAAACATAGAACAGCAGAGCACAGGAACAGGCCCTTTGGCCAACAATGTTTGTGCAAACAACGTGGGAAGTTAAGCTGATTTGCTTTGCCTGCACATGACCCATATCCCTTGCATTTCCATGTGCCGATCCAAAGCCCTCTTAAATGCCACTATCATAACTGCCTCAACCATGACCCCTGGCAATGCACCCCAGGCACCCACCACTGTGTGTGTAAAAAAACAAATTTGCCCTGCACGTCACTGACAAACCTTCCCCCAAATGATCGAGACACTAAATGTGCACACCTACTCACAGCCTGCTATCCAGCCAACCCCTCTCCAAACACCACTTCACACCCACTTACAGCCTGACTCCAGTCTGCTAGGACTGCACCCTTGTCCACTACCCACCCCCTCCTTGCTGCCCAACATCAGTCTGGCCACTTCTCCATCACTAACAATGGAAAGTGAGGAGGTAGAGAAGCTATTCAGGAGACAGAAAAGCCGGAAATCTCCAGGACCGGACAGTGTTTCCCCCTCTACCCTCAACAACTGGCACCAGTCTACACAGACATTCTCAATCAGTCCCTGCAAACCTGCACTGTCCCTGCCTGCTTCAAAGTCTCTAACCTCAAGTCTCTAATCCTTGCTTCCTCCCTCCCTCCATCACTCCCCATCCTAGATCCCTGACCAGTTCTATTGTCCTCCTGATTAAATATTACTGATTGTGTGCCTCGTTGTCCCCTCAGATAACAATGTACTATTCTACATTTCCTTATTAGCATCTGTTTTAATCTGTTGTTTTCACACCTTACCATTCCATATCTCTAGACTCCCTCTCCCCTGACTCTCAGTCTGAAGAAGGATCTCGACTTGAAACATCACCCGTTCCTTCTCTCCAGAGATGCTGCCTATCCCGCTGGGTTACCCTGGCATTTTGTGTCTATCTTCAGTGTAAGATAGCTTCTGTCTCACCTGTCCCACCAAATTAATTTCCATGTACATCGACTCCATCCTATCCCCTCTGGTTAAATCCCTCCCTACCTATGTCCAAGACACCTCACACGCTCTTCGTCTCCTCAATCACTTCCATGTTCCAGGCCCGCACTCCCTCATCCTCACCATGGATGTCCAGTTACTCCACACCTCCAACCACCACCAGGAGGGTCTTAAAGCCCTCCGTTTGTTCCTCGACCACAGAACCAACCAATCCCCGCCTACCGATACTCCCCTCCGCATAGCAGAGCTGGTCCTTACCATCAACAACTTCTCCTACGACGCCTCCCACTTCCTCCAAATCCAAGGCGTAGCTATGGGCTCTCGCATGGGCCCCAGCTATGCCTGCCTCTTTGTAGGGTACGTGGAACAATCCCTCTTCCAGGCGTACGCTGGCCCCATCCCCGAACTCTACCTCTGCTACATTGACGACTGCATTGGTGCTACCTCCTGCACTCTTGCAAATAACAGATAAAGAGGTATTAATGTTCAGAGTTTTGTCCGAGCCAAGTTTAATAGCCTGATGGCAGTGGGGAAGTAGCTATTCCTGACTCCTGTACCTTCTACCTGAAGGTAGCAGGAAGATGAGTGTGTGGCCAGGATGGTGTGGGTCCTTGATGATGCTGCCAGCCTTTTTGAGGCAGTGACTGCGATATATCCCCTCGATGGTAGGGAGGTCAGAGCCGATGATGGACTGGGCAGTGTTTACAACTCTTTGTAGACTTTTCCTCTCCAGGGCACTCAAGTTGCCGAACCAAGCCACGATGCAACCGGTCAGCATACTCTCTACCGTGCACCTGTAGAAGTTAGAGAGAGTCCTCCTTGACAAACCGACTCTCCGTAATCTTCTCAGGAAGTAGAGGCGCTGATGAGCTTTCTTAATAATTGCATCTGTGTTCTCGGACCAGGAAAGATCTTCAGAGATGTGCACGCCCAGGAATTTGAAGCTCTTGACCCTTTCAACCATCGACCCGTTGATATAAACAGGGCTGTGGGTCCCGACCCTATTCCTTCCAAAGTCCACAATCAGTTCCTTGGTTGTGTTGGTGTTGAGGGCCAGGTTATTGTGCTGGCACCATATGGACAGTTGCTCGATCTCTCTTTTATACTCTGACTCATCCCCATCAGTGATACGTCCCACAACAGTGGTGTCGTCAGCAAACTTGATGATGGAGTTCACACTATGACTGGCTACGCAGTCATGAGTATGGAGTGAGTACAGCAGGGGGCTGAGCACACAGCCTTGAGGTGCTCCCGTGCTGATTGTTATCAAGTCTGACACATTACCACCAATATGAACAGTCTGTGGTCTGTGAATGAGGAAGTCGAGGATCCAATTACAGAGGGATGCACAGAGACCCAGTTCTGCAAGTTTGGTAACCAGCTTGGAGGGGATGATTGTGTTAAATGCCGAGCTGTAATCGATGAATAACAGCCTGACATATGAGTTTTTGTTGTCCAAGTGGTCCAGAGCGGAGTGGAGGGCCAAAGAGATCGCATCCACCGTTGTTCTGTTGTGGCGGTAAGCGAACTGCAGTGGGTCCAGGTTTTTGTCGAGGTAAGAGTTGATTTGCGCCATGATCAACCTCCCAAAGCACTTCATCACCACAGGCGTTAGTGCCACTGGTCGATAGGCATTGAGGCACGTCACCTTGCTCTTCTTGGGCACCAGTATTATTGATGCCCTTTTGAAGCAGGTGGGAACCTCAGACCTCAGAAGTGAGAGGTTGAAAATGTCAGTAAAAACTCCAGCCATTTGGTCCACACAGGTTTTTAGAACACGACCAGGTATGCCATCAGGTCCAGATGCTTTTCGAGGGTTCACCCCTCTGAAGGTTTTCCTGACGTCGGCCTCTGTGACTGAGACTGAAATACCATCACAGCAAATGGGGGCTTGGGAAGGCACATCAATATTCTCCCTATCAAAGCGTGCGTAAAAAGCATTGAGCTCGTCAGGGAGTGATGTATCGCCGACATTTGAGCTGCCTCCTGGTTTCGCCTTGTAGGAGGTGATTGCATTCAGGCCCCACCACAGCTGCCGAACATCTGTCTCATCCTCCAGCTTGGAGCAGAAGTCCCTTTTGGCCTTTTTGATGGCCTTACCAAGGTCGTACCTGGACTTCTTGTTTCTGTAGACCACTGTATCATCAGACATGAATGCCCGGTGTCTGGTCTTCAGAAGAGTGCGGATCTCAAAGTTCATCCAAGTATTCTGATTGGGAAGCACTCGGAAGGTTTTGGTGGGGGTGCAGTCCTCGATACATTTCTTAATGAAGTCTGTAACGACTGTGGCGTATTCATTCAAGTCCGTTGCCGAGTCCTTGAACATTGCCCAGTCTACAGATTCCAAACAGTCCTGTATTTGTTCCTCTGCCCCCCCCCCCCACCCCCACCAGCTCTGTACTGTCCTCACCTCTGGGGGTGCGCTCTTTAATTGCTGCCTGTAGGCAGGGATAAGCAGCACCGCGGTATGGTTGGATTTCCCTAAGTGAGGGCGAGGGATAGAGCGGTAGGCATTCTTGATGGTGGTGTAGCAGTGGTCGAGGGTGTTTGGTCCTCTAGTGCAGCAGGAGACATGTTGGTGGAAGTTGTGGAGTGATTTCTTTAGGTTTGCCTTATTGAAGTCTCCAGCAATGGTGGTAAATGCCTCGGGGTAAGACGTCTGGTGTTTGTTGACCACGGCATGCAGCTCCCCCAGTGCCAGACGGACGTCTGCCTGGGGTGGGATGTAGACCGCGGTCAGGATGATGGAGGTGAATTCCCTCGGAAGGGAGAAGGGACGGCACTTCACCGTCAGATGTTTGTTGTGTGGAGAGCAGGAGTTGGACAGGACTGCCGCGTCTGAGCACCACGCAGAGTTGACCATGAGGCCTTTCCAGATCTCCCTTTCCCAGATGCCAGTGTACGGTCCATGCGGTGGATGGAAAACCCTTCAGGCTGGACTTCAGGCTGGGGAGCTGGGGATGAGCCATGTCTCTGTGAAACAGAACACAGAGCATTCCCTCAGCTCCCTTTGATAAAGCAGTTTTGAAGGGACTGTACATTGGCCAGTAGGATGGTAGGGAGAGGGGGCCGAAGTCCCCTGCGCTTCAGGCTGACCTGAAGTCCTGCACGTCGACCATGTTTCCGGACACAATGGAGGCTTCCCCTTTGTTTCCAGGTACTGTGTTGACTGTACCTGCTGTTTCTGCGGACCTGCGCTGGAACGGGGATTCCTTCAAAGTCGGCAGCTCCAGCTCCGTTGTTCCTGGAAACCTAGCCCGTCGGCTCTGGAGGACATCCCGGAGTCTCCAGGTGCAGTAATTGCGTTCCTCAGTCGGGTCGGGTTGGGTGATTCCCGGCCAGCGTGGGAAAGTTTAAAGTCCGGGGCTCCCGCAGCTACGGGAAGCGGAGATAAGCGAAATTGCGAGAGCCTTGAGGTGCTCAAGCAGCTTGTACGAAACGGCACCATGTTCTGCCGTTTTCCTGATCCAGGTAAGTTGTTGGAAGTTGTAGTTGAGCCTTTCATGTTTCAGAGCCCCGCAAAAGTCGCCGCAGGCAGGCGCCATCTTGAGTCCGACCTAACGTCTCTTGATTTCACTATCTCCATCACAGGAAACAGTCTATTGAGCGACATCTACTACTAGCCTACTGACTCCCATAGCTTTCTTGACCACACTTCTCCCCCCCCCCCCCCCCCCCCCCCCCAGGATGAGGTGTTCCATACCAGGGCATCGGAGATGTCCTAATTCTTCAGGAATCGGGGGTTCCCCCCTTCCATAATAGGTGAGGCTCTCACTAGGGCCTCCTCGATATCCCGCAGATCCACTCTTGCTCCCCCTCCCCCATTCGCCACCTCCAACGGGATCCCACTACTGGCCACATCTTCCCATCTCCACCCCTTTCTGCATTCCACAGAGACCGTTCCCTCCAAAACTCCCTGGTCAACTCATCCTTTCCCACCCAAACCACCCCCTCAATAGGTACTTTCCCCTGTAACCGCAGAAAATGCAACACATGTCCCTTTACCTCCCCCCTCAACTCCATCTAAGGACCCAAACAGTCTTTCCAGGTGAGGCAGAGGTTCACTTGCACCTTCTCCAACCTCATCTACTGGATTCAGTGTCCCAGCTATCAGCTTCTCTACCACGGTGAGACCAAGCGCATGCTCGACGATCGTTTCGCTGAACACCTCCACTCAGTCTGTCTTAACCTACCTGATCTCTCAGTGGCTCAGCACTTCAATTCCCCCTCCCATTCCCAATCTGACCTTCCTGTCCTGGGCCTCCTCCATTGTCAGAGTGAAGCCCAGCGCAAATCGGAGGAACAGCACCTCACATTTTGCTTGGGTAGTTTACACCCCAGCGGTATGAACATTGACTTCCCTAGCTTCAGATATAACCATATAACCATATAACCATATAACAATTACAGCACGGAAACAGGCCATCTCGGCCCTTCAAGTCCGTGCCGAACAACTTTTTTCCCTTAGTCCCACCTGCCTGCACTCATACCATAACCCTCTATACCCTTCTCATCCATATGCCTATCCAATTTATTTTTAAATGATACCAACGAACCTGCCGCCACCACTTCCACTGGAAGCTCATTCCTCACCGCTACCACTCTCTGAGTAAAGAAGTTCCCCCTCATGTTACCCCTAAACCTCTGTCCCTTAATTCTAAAGTCATGTCCTCTTGTTTGAATCTTCCCTATTCTCAAAGGGAAAAGCTTGTCCACATCAACTCTGTCTATCCCTCTCATCATTTTAAAGACCTCTATCAAGTCCCCCCTTAACCTTCTGCGCTCCAGAGAATAAAGACCTAACTTATTCAACCTATCTCTGTAACTTAGCTGTTGAAACCCAGGCAACATTCTAGTAAATCTCCTCTGTACCCTCTCTATTTTGTTGACATCCTTCCTATAATTGGGCGACCAAAATTGTACACCATACTCCAGATTTGGTCTCACCAATGCCTTGTACAATTTTAACATTACATCCCAGCTTCTATACTCAATGCTCTGATTTATAAAGGCTAGCATACCAAAAGCTTTCTTTACCACCCTATCTATATGAGATTCCACCTTCAAGGAACTATGCACGGTTATTCCCAGATTCCTCTGTTCAACTGTATTCTTCAATTCCCTACCGTTTACAAAGTACGTCCTATTTCGATTTGTCCTGCCAAGGTGTAGCACCTCACATTTATCAGCATTAAACTCCATCTGCCATCTTTCAGCCCATTTTTCCAACTGGCCTAAATCATTCTGTAGACTTTGGAAATCCTCTTCATTATCCACAACACCCCCTATCTTGGTATCATCTGCATACTTACTAATCCAATTTACCACCCCTTCATCCAGATCATTGATGTACATGACAAACAACAAAGGACCCAACACAGATCCCTGAGGCACCCCACTAGTCACCTGCCTCCAACACGACAAACAGCCATCCACCATTACCCTCTGGCTTCTCCCATTCAGCCACTGTTGAATCCATCTTGCTATTCCTGCATTTATACCCAACAGTTGAACCTTCTTAACCAACCTTCCATGAGGAACCTTGTCAAAGGCCTTACTGAAGTCCATATAGACAACATCCACTGCTTTACCCTCATCAATTTCCCTAGTAACCTCTTCAAAAAATTCAAGAAGATTAGTCAAACATGACCTTCCAGGCATAAATCCATGTTGACTGTTCCTAATTAGACCATCTTTATCCAGATACTTATATATATTATCTCTAAGTATCTTTTCCATTAATTTGCCCACCACTGAAGTCAAACTAACCGGTCTATAATTGCTAGGTTTACTTTTAGAACCCTTTTTAAACAATGGAACAACATGCGCAGTACGCCAATCCTCGGGGACTATTCCCGTTTCTAATGACATTTGAAATATTTCTGTCATAGCCCCGGCTATTTCTACACTAACTTCCCTCAATGTCCTAGGGAATATCCTGTCAGGACCTGGAGACTTATCCACTTTTATATTTTTCAAAAGTGTCAGTACTTCTTTTACTTTGAAACTCATAGTATCCATAGCTACTCTACTAGTTTCCCTTACCTCACATAATTCAATACCCTTCTCCTTGGTGAATACCGAAGAAAAGAAATTGTTCAATATCCCCATCTCTTTTGGCTCTGCAGATAGCTGTCCACTCGGTCTCTCCAATGGACCAATTTTATCCCTTGTTATCCTTTTGCTATTAATATAGCTGTAGAAACCCTTTGGATTTACTTTCACCTTACTTGCGAAAGCAACCTCATATCTTCTTTTAGCTTTTCTAATTTCTTTCTTAAGATTCTTTTTACATTCCTTATACTCCTCAAGCACCTCATTTACTTCATGCTGCCTATAATTATTGTAGATCTCCCTCTTTTTCCATCAAGATGTCCAATTTCCCTTGAAAACCAGGGCTCCAAGGAATAGCCCTTGCTTTCTCTCTCCATCCCCTCCCCTTCCCAGTTCTCCCACCAGTCTTACTGGCTCCACCAACATTCTATTTTTTGTCCCGCCCCCTCCCCTGACATCAGTCTGAAGAAGGGTCTTGACCCAAAACGTCACCCATTCCTTCTCTCCAGAGATGCTGCCTGTCCCGCTGAGTTGCTCCAGCATTTTGTGTCTATCTCCAGTACCTTCCAACATACTTCAAATCTATGTGCTCCAGTTACCCAAACTGCCGTAATAGTTGTGCTGCAGCATGCAGATGAAATTCGGTCTAAGTCAAAGTTCTCTGGTAAGGTAACTAAAGCAGACTCAAGGATCGCACTCAATGTTATCAAGACAAAGGTTCAAAGGTATCAAGACAATCTCTCCTTGATGAACCACAGTATGTCCTCTGACAATGAAGGTTTCTTGGCAAGATTCTTGAAAAACATGGACCACTTCCCAGCTCTTGGGAGCCACCTCTTGGTGAAAGCAGTCGTCGATGATGAAATTCACAAATTTCAAGAAACTGAAGAAATTGCAGCGAATTGTAGATGCAGCCCAGACCATCACACAAACCAACCTCCCTTCCAAGGAACTTCAGGTGCTGGTTTTAACCCAAGATAGACTGAAAAAGCTGGAGTAACTCAGCAGGTCGGACAGCATCTCTGGAGAATAGGAATAGGTGACGTTTCGGGTTGAGACCCTTCTTCAGTATCTGTACATTATGAATGGCTCGATTGGAATCATGTATTGTTTTTCCACTGACTGGTTAGCACCCAACAAAATATTTTCACTGTACCTTGGTACACTGGACAATAAACTAAACTGAACACCCAAATTCAAAGCACAACCATTGATCAATTGAGAAAAAAAAATGGTATTTTAAGATCAAGGCTTCAGGTCTGGACCAAAGGTCTTGGTCTACTGGGCAATAGTGATGTCCATCTTTCTAAATGCTTTGAACCTGAAGCCAGCAACTCAATCCATAGGAAAAATACCAGCTATACTGCCTGTAAAATCCAGCATTCAGAAGAAGGATCTGTTGGTTGTATCGTCAGCTCCAGTGGTTTGTCTGCCTCACTTCACACTCAGCGACCAGCATATTCAAAGGCTGAGAGTTTCCCAGCAAACAGGGGAGTAGATTTGAGGATGAGTTCTTCTTCTTGAAGTAATACAATACCTGCACTCACTCCTGGGAGTCTCTGCACCATAACCGCTCGTAGTGGAGAGGAAACATTGGAGCTGGCCCCATGCATCGAGGTACAGTGCATATAGGGTATCCTATCACCTCCCTTTGCAGCACATTCCAGGCTGTTACACTGTTTAGTGTAAAAAGGTTTGCCGCACAAATCTCCTTAAAATTTCGACCCCTCTACCTCGCATAGGAAAAAGGCGATCTATGCCTCCATATCTCTCTATCCTGTGGTGTGATTTATCTCCTGACAAACTAAAGCGTCTAATGGGCCTGTCCCACTTAAGCGATTTTTCAGCGGACTGCCGGCGACTGTCAAGTTGCCGGCAGTCGCCCAAAAAACGGGGAACTGGAACGGCGACTGTCAGAGTGGAACACACACACACAAAACAAACACATCGCTTCCTTCGCCAGCCCGTGTGAATTTTTTTAGACAGCACTCCCCCCGCTTGCCCTGTCTAGAAAAGCCAAGATGATACAGACACACGATGAGCAGGAAGGTTGGCGCTATAAAACGATGGCTAAAGCACAGTGTACGGTAAATCCTTTAAAATCGGGGTGGGGGGGAGGGGGGAGAAGGAGTGGACTCAACTTTTAAGAAGCCTGAGATACACAGCTGTGAAGCTCGGTGGACATTTAACATTACCGGTCGATTTTCCGTAATTCTTAAAAATTCAGCTTACCTTTTTTTCCCAATGAGCCAATTAATTTCACTGGTCAGCACCGGCTCGAACCTACGAGAACCTCTGAGAACCTTCAACCTCCTAGCAACCTACTATGACCTCCTGGTGACCCACCTATGGCTCGAGAATTCTCGCTCCTCTCCATGGTAGATTCATTCTAGTCGCCGCTAATTTATTAAGTGGTGTCCCAAACATTGGGCTCAACAAGGTCAATTGTAGTTACTGCCCTATCATGCTTACTCTGATAGCAACCTCTATCATTCGAGGTAACTCAAGGTAATTTGGTGGCAGTGATCATAATAAGATTAGTTTAATTTGCAATTTGAGAAGGAGAATGTTAAATCAGAAGATTTACTAGAATGTTGCCCGGGTTCCAGCAACTAAGTTACAGAGAAAGGTTGAACAAGTTAGGTCTTTATTCTTTGGAGCGCAGAAGGTTAAGGGGGGACTTGATTGAGGTATTTAAAATGATGAAAGGGAGAGACAGAGTTGACGTGGATAAGCTTTTCCCATTGAGGGTAGGGAAGATTCAAACAAGAGGGCATGACATGAGAATTAAGGGACAGAAGTTTAGGGGTAACATAAGGGGGAACTTCTTTACTCAGAGAGTGGTGGCTGTGTGGAATGATATTCCAGCAGAAATGGTGGAGGCAGGATCAATTTTAACATTTAAAAGTAAAGTGGATAGGTATATGGACGAGAAGGGAATGGAGGGGTATGGTCTGAGTGCAGGTAGATGGGACTATGGGAAAATAAATGGTCGGCACGGACTGGAAGGGCCAAGAGGGCCTGTTTCCGAGCTGTAATTGTTATATGGTTATATGGTTATATGGAAGTGGCAGTAATGCAGTTGAACAAAGGAGACTATGAAGGCATGAGAGGGAAGCTGGCCAAGGTAGACTGGAAAGGGATCCCAGCAGGAATGACTGTGGAACAGCAATGGCAGGAATTTCTGGGCATAATCCGGAAGAAGCAGGATCATTTCATTCCAAAAATGAAAAAAGATTCTAAGGGGAGTAGGAGGCAACCGTGGCTGACAAGAGAAGTTAGGGATAAAATAAAACTAAAAGAAAAGATGTATAACACAGCAAAGAGTAGCCGGAAGCCAGAGGATTGGGAAACTTTCATAGGACAACAGAAGGAAACAAAACGGGCAATACGGGCTGAAAAGATGAAGTACGAGGGGAAGCTGGCCAGGAATGTAAAGAAGGACAGTAAAAGCTTATTTAGATATGTTAAGGGAAAAAGAGTAGCAAAGTCAAATGTGGCTCCCTTGAAGGCAGACACGGGTGAAATTATTATGGTCAACAAGGAAATGGCAGAAGAGTTGAATAGGTTCTTTGGATCTGTCTTCACTACGGAAGACACAAACAATCTCCCAGATGTGCTGGAGGACAGAGGATCTAAGGGGGTAGAGGAACTGAAATAAATTATCATTAGGCGAGAAATAGTATTGGGTAGACTAATGATAAATCCCCTGAGCCTGATGGTCTGCATCGCAGGGTCTTCAGAGAGATGGCTCTAGAAATAGTAGACGTATTGGTGATCATTTTCCAATGTTCAATAGATTCAGGGTCAGTTCCTGTGGACTGGAGGATAGCTAATGTTATCCCACTTTTCAAGAAAGGAGCGAGAGAGAAAACGGGGAATTGCAGACCAGTTAGCCTGACGTCGGTGGTGGGAAAGATGCTGGAGTCAATTATTAAAGAGGTAATAATGGGGCATTTGGATAGCAGTAAAAGGATTAGTCCAAGTCAACATGGCTTTATGAAAGGGAAATCATGCTTGACTAATCTGGAATTTTTTGAGGATGTGACAAGTAAAATGGATGAAGGGGTGCCAGTGGATGTAATGTATCTAGACTTTCAGAAAGCCATTGATAAGGTCCCGCACGGGAGACTGGTGACTAAAATTAGAGCACATGGTATTGGGGGTAGGGTGTTGACATGGATAGAAAATTGGTTGCAGACCGGAAGCAAAGGTTAGGAGCGAACGGGTCCTTTTCAAAATGGCAGACAGTGGCAAGTGGCGTGCCGTAAGGTTTGGTGTTGGGGCCACAACGGTTTACCATATATATTAATCGGGAGGGGGGCAGGAGCCAGCGAGGGGGACCAGAGGGGAAGGGGCTGGAGGACTCACAGCAGGCGATGTGGACTCACAGCGGGCACTGGTCTCTGGACGTTCTCCTCCGCAGGGACCAGACTCTCCATTTTTCATTTGGCGACATCTCCGTCTCCGTCTCCGACTCCCTCTCCGCTCCTGGTTGGGCCGCTTCCGGTCCCTCCAAAAATTCTGTGTGGTTGGAGACCTCCGCCGGCCATCCAGAGCCTCCCTCTGCTCCAGTAAAGATGCGATGGCACAGGACGAGGCGAACCATCATCCGGATTGACAGGAGGAAAGACCATTGCATGTGGCGCCAACTGGCAGGAGAGTAAATCGAACAGCGATTTTTAAACCTTGCTTATTTTACATTAGACCACCAATCGGAAGGAAACTTGGTGCAATCGCAGCAGAGGAGAACGGTGAGTAAGTTGGCGAAAAATCATAGCACTATTGCGTACCGTTATTGCGCAAATAGAATGACTTTGCAAACCGGAAGATAACAAGATCAGAGTTTTAGTTATATATAGATAGATGAGAGAACTCAGCATCGTACCACAGGGGTGTAAGCTGCCCAAGCAAAATATGAGGTGCTGTTACTCCAATTTGTGTCTGGCCTCACTCTAAAGGGGCTGTCCCACTATACGAGTTTACCCAAGAGCTCTCCCGAGTTTAAAAAAAAATCTAACTCGAGGTAAGCACGTAGAATATATGTTGCGGGTACGTCGGAGCTCGGGACATCTCTTAGCGGCTCGTAACACTAACAGCAGGTACTCGGGAAATGCGGTAAGCTCGTGAAGACTCGTGAAGATTTTTCAACATGTTGAAAAATGTCCACGAGAGCCCCGAGTACCTACGAGCGGCTATTACCGTAATTCTCCGAGTTCGAATCAGGGGAAACTCGGGAGAACTTTTGAATTAGCTCGTACTGTGGGGCAGCCCCATGACAATGGAGGCCAAATCCACTTTGGCGGCAAAAACAAGGGGGTAGATTATTATCTCAATGGGGTTAGGCTAGGTAAGGGGGAGGTACAACAACACCTGGGTGTCCTTGTACACCGGTCACTGAATGTTGGCGTGCAGGTACAGCAGGCAGTGAAGAAAGCCAATGGAATGTTGGCCTTCATAACAAGATGATTTCAGTATAGGAGTAAAGATTTTCTTCTGCAGTTGTATAGGGCTCTGGTGAGACCACATATGGAGTATTGTGTACGGTTTTGGTCTCCAAATTTGAGGAAGGGCATCCTTGTGATTGAGGCAGTGCAGTGTAGGTTCCCGAGATTGATCCCTGAGATGGCGGGACTGTCATATGAGGAAAGATTGCAAAGACTAGGCTTGTATTCACTGGAGTTTAGAAGGATGAGGGGGCATCTTATAGAAACATATAAAATTATAAAAGGACAAGCTAGATGCAGGAAAAATGTTCCCAATGTTGGGTGAGTCCAGAACCAGGGACCATAGCCTTAGAATAAAGGGGAGGTAATTTAAGACTGAGGTGAGAAAAAACATTTTTACCCAGAGAGTTGTGAATTTGTGGAATTCCCTGCCACAGAGGGCAGTGGAGGCCAAATCACTGGATGGATTTAAGAGAGAGTTGGATAGACCTCTAGGTGCTAGTGGAATCAAGGGATATGGGGAGAAGGCAGGCGCGGGTTATTGATAGGGGACGACCAGCCATGATCGCAATGAATGGTGGTGCTGGCTCGAAGGGCCGAATGGCCTCCTCCTGCACCTATTTTCTATGTTTCTATGTTTCAGTCAGATGTTGCATCTCCTGAAGTTGCAGAGAAAATCTCCGGGGAAGGGGGTGTTTTTTTATTTTTGGGGGGGGGGGGGGGGTGGGGAGGTATGAGTGAACCAGGGAGTTGCGGAGGAAATGGTTTCTGCAACAAGCAGAAAGGGGTGGTGATGGGAAGATGTGCCTGGTGATGGGATTGCAAACGTGACGGATGATGATGTTTTGTATGCGACGGCTGATGGGGAGATCTCAACTACTAAGATAGACAAGGGCAGTAAGCACATGGAACCCATGTCCCTTCCAAGCCTCACACCAGTCTGAATTAGAAATATATCACAATTTTTTCATCATCCTTGGTTCGAACTCTTGGAACTCCCGACCCAACAGGTACCACCTTCACCAGGATATCGCCATGGTTCAAAAATGTGAACATTCAGACCTGCCATCTTCAAGATGACATGTAAAAACCACAATTCTGCCTATTCTTGCAAAAAGCACAATTGGAATAAGAAAAGAATGGCTATTTTATCTGAGTGATATTTATCGTCAGACCCAAACCCATTTACAGATTATCTGTGTATATGTAGGAAGGAACTGTAGGTGCTGATTTACACTGAAGATAAACACAAAAAGCTGGAGTAACTCAGCAGGACTGGCAGCATCTCTGGAGAAAAGAAATAGGTGATGTTTCGGGTCAAGACCGTTCTTCAGACTGATCATATTCACATTGCCATTTGGGAAAAGTGGCTACATTTAAAAAGCATCTTACTTGCTGGAGGATTCATAAGTAGATGGGTTTCTTAAATTTCATATTGGTAAACATTTGTATTTGGAAACACCAAGTTGTTAAAGCCCAGAATATGCCATTCAGCACATCAGATCTCTGCCACTAAACTATGGAGCAGTAGAATCAGCCCCATCCCCATTCTGTAGACAAACTGAGCACAACACTACCCACCTCTCACTTCAGGTCACTTTCTTTCTGCACTACCCTGTCCTATAAATGTGAAATTGGAGAAGTTTCTGCCTTGAGTTATTACCACCGTGGGGTTAAGCTTAACATTGATGTTCACCCAGTCTTAAAATCGTCTGCAGATGTTAGTAGTTGATTTGCATTTAAAATTCATTTATTTGCCCCTATCCACGGAGGGAATGTTTTGTTAAAAAGTCCAAGCTAGCAGTGGGAGAGGGTCGGCCACCTGCTTCCCCACTGGGATCCTGCCAGTCACCAGATGCTTGCAGCACTTGACTGAAGTCTTTGTTGGTTCACTGACAGTATCTGTCAGCACCCGCTCACAGACAGCTCTATCTGTCCTCGTACAAGCTTATGAGAACCATCTGTGCTCGAGTGCAGGCATATTGTAATGACACCAGATCCCTCTTAAAAAGGAATGCCAATGGTGTGTAAAATTACAATTCATGGCCAACACTCTTTGAACACCAGCTAAACAATTGAGATCTTGTTGTCTATTGCTTCTAATTGCTTTTAATTAATTGCATTTGCTCCTATATTTCCTTTTTGCGTATTTATTATTCCTCCATATTCTATTTTCAGCTGAATCTTTTGTATCCAGTGGTAATTTTTAGATTGGCTATGCAAATCTACAGGATCTTCACCCACTCCAGAATCTCAAGAGGATGCAATGTGATATTATCGAGGACTTAATTTAATAGTGCACCCTGATTTATAGTAAATTAAATTAGTTTATCTTCATGTACAGTGTGCAATGAAATTCCTTGTTCACATGAAGCTCACAGACTAAACAGTATACATGCAATTATGAGAAATCAACAATAACTAAAATGATAAGTGCAAACGAGAAGAATGGTGTAAGATTTTAGTTCAATCTGATGTAGTGCAAAAAAAAAGAAAGTTCAAAAAAAGAAAAATATTCTTATTTATTTATTTATTGATGGATAACTATTGGCCAGATTAATTGGACCAATTAACCTGTCCTTTTTCAGCGTAGCACCAATGGGTCCTTTAGGGGCTGAGTTTAACACTTCCATCAAAAGGTGACATTACTGACACTGCAGAGCTGCCATGGTGTGAAGCTATGAGTGGGGCATAGTTATCCGTAAATGGCAGGGCTCTGGGGAGTGTTGTGGGGCAGAGGGCTCTAGGTGTGCAAGTCCATAGTTCCTTCAAAGTGGAATCACAGGTAGTCAAGTAGGCTTTTGCCACATAAGTGTTCATTAGTCAGGATATTGAGTATGGGGGTTGGGATGTATGTTATGGCTGTAAAATACCCTTGTGAAGCCACTGTTGGAGTATTGGGTTCTGTTTTTGTCACCCGCTATAGGAAAGATGTATTTAAACTGGAAAACGTGCAGAGAAGATTTGCGAGGAAGTTGCCAGGACTCGAGGACCTGAGCTATAGGGAGAGGTTGGTCAGGCTAAGACTGTAATCCTCAAGAGGATGGGAAGTGATCTTGTAGAGGTGCATAAGATCACGAGTGGAATAGATAAGGTAGATGCAGAGTCTTTTACCCAGAGTAGAGTAATCAAGAACCAGAGGACATTGGTTTAAGGTGTGAGGGGAAGGCTTGAATGAATCGAGAGGGCAATGTTTTCACAAAGGGTGGTGGGTATATGGAACGAGGAGGTAGTTGAGGCAGAAACTACAACAACATTTAAGACTTTTGGACAGGTACATGGGTAGGAAAGGTTTAGAGAGAGAAGGGCCAAATACAGGCAGGTGGGACTAGTGTAGATGGGGCACTCTGGTCAGCATGGGCAAGCTGAGCCATAGGGCCTGTTTCAACTCTGTGGGCATACCTTTACAGCAAGTGGGGCAAAGTTTCAAGGAGATATGCAGGTCAAGTTCTTCTTACACAGAGGGTGGTATGTGTCAAAACATAGTGGAGGAGACAAATATGATGACATATTTTAAATGAACATGTGGAAATGCAGGGAATGGAGGCACATGGACTATGTGTGGGCAGATAATAATTTGTCTTGGCACAGTCATTGTGGGCTGAAAGGCCTGTTCCTGTGATATACTGTTCTGTATTCTATGCTGTATGTTCTATCTCATAATTAAATGCCTCCTGAGCCCCCATCGCCACTCATAAAGATGGTTATTTATGAAATAATCCTAGTGAGCATCTTGGCCAGCATTGCCATTTTCATCTCTTCCTCCACATGAGTCCCTGCATACTTTCCTCAAGGAGAGGGGAATTTTGCAGCCTCCAATACCAGCTTGTTGGTTCAATTTAAGTATGACTTTCTCCTGGAACAAATAATCCAGATGACAGAAGAGTGATATTTGAGGAGATTGTACAATAGCTGATAGACAGTATAAGGTATAAATCATGAGTTAGTGAGAGTGGTAATAATTGTAAGAGGGAAAACAGATATGATATTTAACAGCCCCACTCCCTACATCACTTTGTAGAACAGAGTAATCACACTAATGTGAGTAAAACAATCAAGTGACACAAACATTGCATGCTGCCTGCCTCAGTTCTGTGGCATGCAATCTGCAAACAGTCCTTAAGTAATCAGCTCCCAGCCCAAACATATCACACGACTGACTCCCTGTTATGCAGTAAAGCACTGAGCAAATTACAAATCTTATTTCATTTCTCCCCTGGTTTATTGTCATATTGTATTAAGTAGACAGTCTCTCTATGGGGATCTCTTAAAACAAAAGTACTTGGCTCTGGTGAAGGAAGGGGAGGGGCCAAGTACTGAAACCCATGCAGAAGTTAGTATGAGTAGATCCTTCATGGCAGCTGCAGTCTATAGCTTCTGTCAGTGCGTTTTGTTCTAATTCTCAGGATAGACTAAAGTAGACTTGGTAGCTACCAAAGATCCTAGGGTAGCTACTGATACCATGTTGGTGGTCTAAACTTAGTGGAACAATGACCAACTTGGCAAGATAAGCCAATTATGTCAGAATTTTATAATGACTTGCATTTATAGAAACATAGAAACATAGAAAATAGGTGCAGGAGTAGGCCATTCGGCCCTTCGAGCCTGCACCGCCATTCAATGTGATCATGGCTGATCATCCAACTCAGTATCCCGTACCTGCCTTCTCTCCATACCCCCTGATCCCTTTAGCCACAAGTGCCACATCTAACGCCCTCTTAAATATAGCCAATGAACTGGCCTCAACTACCTTCTGTGGCAGAGAATTCCAGAGACTCACCACTCTCTGTGTAAAGAATGTTTTCCTCATTTCGGTCCTAAAGGAATTCCCCCTTATCCTTAGACTGTGACCCCTTGTTCTGGACTCCCCCAACATCGGGAACAATCTTCCAGCATCTAGCTTGTCCAACCCCTTAAGAATTTTGTAGGTTTCTATAAGATCCCCCCTCAATCTTCTAAATTCCATCGAGTACAAACCGAGTCTATCCAATCTTTCCTCATATGAAAGTCCTGACATCCCAGGAATCAGTCTGGTGAATCTTCTCTGTACCCCCTCTATGGCAAGGATGTCTTTCCTCAGATTTGGAGACCAAAACTGTACGCAGTACTCCAGGTGTGGCCTCACCAAAACCCTGTACAACTGCAGTAGAACCTCCCTGCTCCTATACTCAAATCCTTTCGCTATGAATGCTAACATACCATTTGCTTTCTTCACTGCCTGCTGCACCTGCATGCCTACTTTCAATGACTGGTGTACCATGACACCCAGGTCTCGTTGCATCTCCCCCTTACCTAATCTGCCACCATTCAGATAATAGTCTACCCTCATGTTTTTGCCACCAAAGTGGATAACCTCACATTTATACAGCACATCAGCATAATAAGGCAACAATTTGGCACCAACCCAAATAAAGAAATATTAGTTGTTGGAAGGAACTGCAAATGCTGGATTAAACTGGATAGACACAAAATACTGGAGTAACTCAGCGGGACAGGCAGGATAAAGACATTTTAGGATATGTTACAAAAGAGGTTGCTTTAAAAAAAATGAATAAAGAGGGATAAGAATGAGGGAGAATTTTGGGAGGGACTTGACAAATGCAGCTATTGGTGGTTAATTTTCCAGCAAACAATGGTTTTTCATCTAATCATTAGTGTTCTCAGGGGAGCACGGTGAAATGCCAATGTTGGATTGTTTCCCCGGATAAGTTAATGTCTTCATCAGAGAAGAGAATAGAAAAGTCTTGGAGTACTGTGAGTCATTGACCAGTCTTCATCGGATTCTTGTCCTACTGATATCTTTGGTCATCATTGTGAAAGCAAGTTCTCATGCCTTAATTCTACCATCCAATGGCCTTGACATCCATCGTCATGAAGTGCTTTGAGAGGCTGGTTATGGAACGCATTAAATCCAGTCTTCCAAGTAGCCTTGACCCACTGCAGCTCTCCTCCCGCCACAACAGATCCATAGCTGATGCCATCTCCCTGGCCGCACACACATCCCTGGAACACCTGGATAAAAAAAGACACCTACCTAAGACTTATATTCATAGACTACAGCTCCAGTTTTAATACCATTATCTTATGCAAGCTCATCACTAAACCCGTGGAACTTGGTGTCAGCATTCATCTCCGCAACTAGATTCTTGACTTCTTATAGAAACGTACAAAATTCTTAAGGGGTTGGACAGGCTAGATGCAGGAAGATTGTTCCCGATGTTGGGGAGGTCCAGAACAAGGGGTCACAGTTTAAGGATAAGGGGGAAATCCTTTAGGACCAAGATGAGGAAAACATTTTTCACACAGAGAGTGGTGAGTCTCTGGAATTCTCTGCCACAGAAGGTAGTTGAGGCCAGTTCATTGGCTATATTTAAGAGGGAGTTAGATGAGGTCCTTGTGGCTAAAGGGATCAGGGGGTATGGAGAGAAGGCAGAGACAGGATACTGAGTTGAAATGATCAGCCATGATCATATTGAATGGCGGTGCAGGCTCGAAGGGCCGAATGGCCTACTCCTGCACCTATTTCCTATGTTTCTATGTTTCCTGACCAACAGACCCCAATCGGTGAGGATAGGGGACAAATCGTCCTCTACGATAATCCTCACCTCTGCAGCCAAGTGCAAATCCAACCCAATTTGGAGTTGCTTGTGTCGCCAGGGGAAACTGTTTTGTGTTAACAACCCTTCCTCTTGGTGGATGATCAGCCATGATCACATTGAATGGCGGTGCAGGCTCGAAGGGCCGAATGGCCTACTCCTGCACCTATTTTTCTATGTTTCTATGTTTCTATGGTTATTTTCCTAAGTCTAAGTGCCCTAATTACCGTATGAATTTACATTTGTAATTTTGTCGTGTACTTTGACTGAATTTGCAACATACTGAAGTGCTAAATGGGAATTACCTGCTGCTGTGTTTATTTGTGAAACACTGCTCACTTCATTTGAAGTTTGAAGACAGGCAAAGAAATAGTGGAAATCCATGAACATCAATGTTTATATAAATCATACACTGTAGAATCTACAGTGGATATGACGGCGTTTTGGGTCCTAGCCATGAGAAATATTTTTAAATCTCTTTTTTGAAGTTTTTGGCCAAAACTCCCTCTGGTTCTCTCTAAGAATGCCTTGTTCAAGCTCTGCACGTAATTTATGGAGAGGCTTTTGTTTCAGTTTAAATATGGGTCATTTTTTTTCATTTAATGGCTGGGATTCCATCTCTACTGTTCTTGTTTCTGTTCTGCTATTTTAGATGTCACTGAAGTGTAACTAAAAAGAACTGCTGCTACAACTAGCCCATCCTCGAGATACCAGGGAACAGGATTCACCTTATGCTTAATTATTAGTTAATTGATTCATTGTGGTTAATCATTAGCGATTATGATAATGATCTTCCAAAGGTATAACTGGAAACATATTCCCTTTCTTTGCTAATTATTTAGGAAAGTTGAATAAAATTAAACCTAGACAATATGGTTTTCTGAAGGGTAAAGACAAATGTTCTCAAATTCTTTGAGAGTTTATGGAGGATACCCTGTTGATGTAATATATTTTTTAATTTTCAAAAGGCATTTGACAATGTTCCATGTAAGAGGCTGGTGCATAAATTAAAAGCCCATTCGAGGAAGACAAAAAGGGCTAGAAAAACTCAGCGGGTGAGGCAGCATCTATGGAGAGAAGGAATAGGCGACGTTTCATGTCGAGACCCTTCTTCTGACTGATGTGGGGGTCGGGGGTCTGGGGGGGGGGGAGAAAGGAAGAGGCGGGGACAGTAGGCTTTGTGGGAGAGCTGGGAAGGGGAGGGGAAGGAGGGAAAAAGCAAGGGCTATCTAAAATTAGAGGTCAATGTTCATACCGCTGGGGTGTAAACTATCCAAGTGAAATATGAGGTGCTGTTCCTCCAGTTTGTGCTGGGCCTCACCCTGGCAATGGAGGAGGCCCAGGCCACAAAGGTCAGATTGGGAATGGCAGGGGGAGTTGAAGTGCTGAGCAACCGGGAGATCAGGTTAGTCGGTACGAATTGAGCGGAGGTGTTGGGCGAAGCGATCGCCGAGTCCGTGCTTGGTCTCGCCGATGGTTCCTGGAACAACGGATGTAGTTGGTGAGGTTGCAGGAGGTGCAGGTGAACCACTGCCTCACCTAGAAAGACTGATTGGGTCCTTGGATGGAGTCGAGGGGGGAGGTAAAGCCACAAGTGCAGCATTTCCTGCGGATGCAGGGGAAAATACACGGGAAGGGGGTGGTTTGGGTGGGAAGGGACAAATTGACTAGGGAGTTACGAAGGGGACGGTCTCTGCGGAAAGCAGAAAGGGGAGGAGATGGGAAGATGTGGCCAGTGGTAGGATCCAGTTGGAGATAGCGAAAATGTTGGAGGGTGTTACATCATATAATGTTACATCACGTAACTGTTTAAACATTCGGCATTTGAAAGAAAAAGATCAAAGGGGATATTTATTCATTTAGCAACCTTGCTTGAAAAGTGAGGGTTTATGTAATAGATTAGGTGGACTGGAATTGGCTCCAAGCTTTCCATAGTTAATTAGCTCATCAATGCTTACCATCCGTGGTCAGACAGACTTGGTGACTGGCTTGACCCTGAGTGGGTTAAAAGAGAACATCACCAACCTCGCTGACCACATCAGAAAGCCGGAGAGAGGATTCGAAGAGTCAGAGAACAGTACCACAACTACAACCCCTCGGGATGATGGTGGACAACTGTGGTGCACTGGGGACTGGCCATGGGGGAAATCATGTTGGCCATTATATGATGACGTTGCATGTTCGGTTTGGCATCACGGACTTTACTACAGCCTCCGGATGTGATGAGGTAATGCCTGCGGGCCAGATGTGATGAGGTAACACCTGCGGGCCGGATATAACAAGGTCATGCCTGTGGGCCAGAGGTAATGAGGAAACATCTGAGGGCCAGATGTGATGGTACCCAGACTGTTCGAGGGGTGGAATGTTTTACAAGAATTTTGCCCGAACAGTCTGTGACCCATAGCGCTGTGGCCATAGTGCTACTGTATGTTTAAAGCCCATAGCGCTGTGGCTGGTCGCGCTATATTTAGAACCCATAGCGCTGCAGCTGGCAGTTCTTTCTTTAAATCCCCACTCACTTTGCCGACAGCGCTCTGTTTAAACCTTTACGCAGCAAAGTACGTTAGCCGCGCTGGCGCAAGCACCAGACTGTCAGGGCAGCGCTCCTGCCAGCGGTAAGTTAAACCTAGAAGGTAAGTTAGTTTTTACTTACCTGGGTTTTTTTCAAGCAGGAACCTCTCTTCTCAGAGGTTTTCCTGCCCGTTTCACAGCCCGATGAGTGAACCGGTTATGGACTGTGGGGAAACACCAGTCTGACCGCAGAAGCGGATAACTGGCAAAAAGATCGGGTTGTGAGATAAGGAGCCGCTGACAAGGCAGTCAGTGGCTCCCAGCCTGCGGGGATGCCGTGGAACGGCAAGGAAATAATTCCAGGGTCGCTGACAGTGCAGTCAGTGGCTCACAGACGTCGGTCCCCAGGCAGGAAATAAAATTGGTGAGAAAGGACTCGTTCAGCCCTATTTGGACTCGGTTGAGTCGGGCTACAATGGTTTTTCTCTTAATAATAAAGTTTAATTTATGTTATAGTGTTTTTCTTAAAGTTAAAAGTTAAAGGCAAAGTTAAAATTATAAAATGTTATTGTCAACTGTCCCTGACAATGAAATTCTTCTTCTTTAGCACAAGTTACTGTGAAGGGTTAAGCATTGCTTTAACCCTTCACAGGTAAAGCTGTACAGTAAAAATGTTGATTTAGTGAGCCTACACTGTAATGGCGCGGGCCTATGGGACAGGCCGCGCCAGCAGCGCCTGACAGGGCTACTTCATGTATGACAGCGTCGGCCTATGGGAGAGCCTCGCCAGCAGCGCCTGATACAGGGCTGTTTCATTTGTGACATTGCCGGCCTACGGGAGATCTACGCTAGCAGCGCCAAGTACAGGGCTGTTTTATGTCAAAAAGCGCCGGCCTCTGAGAGGTGGCCCCGGCAACGCCTGGGACAGTTCACACATAAGTCTGCTATGCCCACTGATTCGGGGGATGATTCACCACTGGGGCTGGATAGCAAGGCCCGCGGAGTCGGGGGATGATTCATCACTGGGGCAGGGTAGTGCTTTTGAAATGACTATCCCAAATGCAGCAACTGTTGCATACGGTGCTACAGCAGGGCACACGCCAACAGGAGGAGTGTCAGCACCACCCTGAACAAAAAGGCGCCAGCAGTATCTAGTAGAGAACTGTTTGATAGCACCTTCATAGTTGAGGAGGCGCGAGCCATGAGTCATTTTTAGTTCTGACACCGACTCTGATGGTAGGTTGAGACAGAAGTTCCACCTCTGCAGGCCCCACCAGCAGCTCCAGTTGACAGAGCTGCTACAGGTCTCCCTCTTGGAGGCAGAGACCAAGACGGGTCAGTATCATGCTGACACTGAGTCTCAGGGTATGGCCATTGGGCATACCCCAAGGGATGAAAGGGATGTGTCAGAGGTACCTTTTCTCCTGACAACAAAGTTGCCATCCCAGCAGAATGTTCTATTCGGGTATAGGTCCAATGGGTTCATGTCAGTATTGGTATCCTGCGGCCTGCGGCAGCGCCTGTTTAGGACTGCCTATGAATGGCCCTCTCTGAGGAGGGAAGAGCAAAAGGTCAAGATATAACTGACTCCAGGCTCTAAAGAAGTCAATAGAACATACTGAAGCACATATGTGCCAGCAGTGAACAGCGCCAACAGGGGGATGTGAGAGCCAGCCGCTGAATCTGTTATTCAGGTAGGCCTATTCAACAGGGGAGAGACAAAGTGTTAAAGAAGGAACTGCAGATGCTGGAGAATAGAGGGTTACACAAAAAGCTGGAGAAACTCAGCGGGTGCAGCAGCATCTAAGGAGCGAAGGAGATAGGCGACGTTTCGGGTCGAGACCCTTCTTCAGACTGAAGAAGGGTCTCGACCCGAAACGTCGCCTATCTCCTTCGCTCCTTAGATGCTGCTGCACCCGCTGAGTTTCTCCAGCTTTTTGTGTAACCAACAGGGGAGAGAACCTGGCAGATGAATCAATTAAGGCCAGCGATGGGCAAAAGTCATTGTTTCAGAACGCACCCCAGGCACTCATTGGCAGTAGGCGGTTCACTGGAGCTGGGGGTAGCATGTTAGCTCAGAAATTCCATGCATCTTACCAACCCAACTCAACAAAGTGGGTCTAGCACTTCCAAAACATGCACCTTTCACAAGTTGTAATATTTACATTTGTTTGTACAACACACAAAGGATAAAAACATCTGGTTGAGGCACAGTATTAGCATTCCAAGCAAGTTTGGATTATGGCCAGGGTTATTTTTTGAAGTTAAGGTTCAGAAATCGGGCCAAAGTTCTCAATCAAATCACCCATGGAATAAGGCAGCAGTGGCATGTTTATTATAAAAAATTGAGTGTCGGGCATATGAACTTTCCAAATATGAAAACTTACTTTTCTGACTAACAACAGATTCATAAGGGTCTCAAAGATTCATGTTATGCAATTCCCATTACAGAGGTTATCAAAGACAATATAACTGTAATAATAACAGTAAAACATTGTGGAATGAGATAAACTGTTTGTTGGCCATTGGGATTTACCTTTAATTATTAATTAGCCTATGACTCCGCCCTGTGGCAAGAGATTGGAGTTAATAGCAACCTGTTATAAAACTGACTTTTATTTAATCAAGAGTAATTGGCAATATAGTGGCTGTGTTTCAGCTGAGCAAATCAAGGAACTGATATCATGCAAAGTAGCAACCTCTCGAAGCTACCTCAGTCACAATGATAAAAAAACAGTATTCAGCATTGCTGAACATGACAATAAATTCATTTGAACTTGAACTTGTTCCAGTAGTTTGGTCGGTCGAATTCAGTTATTACAAAGTGATTCTAAGGTGAGAAGTTCCAAATACCATCTCTAGTTGGAGGTATTGCATGAGTTACCAATTCTTCAATTGTTGTTATCAACTAAATATGTACACTAAATGTACCCCATTGGTAAGGGGCTATTGAGCGAATATACATTTTCTACATGCTCAACATCAAGTTGCTTCTCTACGATGGTGACATATGTTAGTCACATGGCAATCAAGTAAAAGTATCCTGTAATAATTACCTAATTTCCTTTGCCACTGGTGTATCATCCAGTTCAGATCGATGACAACACAGAATAGGTATTGGATCTCAAAGTATTATGAAAGTATGGTTCAATGCTACATCGAATATCAACATGTTGGTACACGTTTATTCACTGATTGCATTCTCACTACAAAAGGAGGAATTTTTTATGTCTTCCTCCATTTTTTGCCTCATTAGCCGGTCTTAAAACAGTCAGCAAGACCTCGCTTGGGTTCATACTGTCGGACTGGCTAAGCAGCCATGTTGCCTGCTTCATCAGGCATAATAATACAATGGTGTACGGTTATTCCAAAAAATGAAAACTTGCTGGTTCAAACTGTGGTTCAGGAGACCGGCCTTTGCATAATAAAACAATTATTGACTTACACATTTTGAATGGATTGACTTATGGCTCAGATTGTCACATCAAGCCATGAATGTGCTCACTGCAGAGTGTAGGGATAGCACCCAAAAAAGCAGTACATTCCTATTGAGGGGATCGGAAGTGATTTTGTTTAAATGTTAATGTCATGTTTAATACGGTACAGATTACTGACATCTTCCAGTTCATTCTTAAATGGTATTTAACAATAATTCAGTTATAGAGAAACTATAGCTGCAACAAACGGGAACCACTCTGTCGGGTTCAACCCGGATATTGAGTTGTTAAAGAGATCTTGACACAAGTTCTCCCACTACAAGAATATGCTGTTGGTTATTGAAAATGTGCTAACATTACTTCACCAAGGTGTTCCACCTACATCCTTAGTTCTGTCACTAATATCAGCTCAATGACGGCAAACATTGCAAACGCTGTGGCTAGATAGGATGGAATTGGCTGTAGGTTCCATTATATTTTACATTCTGATCTACACAAGTAGAGCAGACCAGGGGTGGCAGGATTTAAGATCATTTCAGATACCCCACGGTCTCACGTCTATGTGGGAGGGCAGGCTTGCTATATTATATCAAGGCCACCAGAATCCTAAGAAGTGTGGAATCAGCATTGTTTATTAATCAACAAACAACTACACAAAGGAACAAAGAATACTGATCTATATCGGTGAGACCAAGCGGAGGCTTGGCGATCGTTTCGCCGAACACCTCCGCTCGGTCCGCAATAACCAACCCGACCTCCCAGTGGCTCAGCACTTCACCTCCCCCTCCCATTCCATATCTGACCTCTTGCTCCTTGGCCTCCTCCACAGCCAGAGTGAGCAACACCGCAAGTTGGAGGAACAGCACCTCATATTCCGCTTGGGGAGTCTGCATCCTCTGGGCTTAAACATTGAATTTTCTCAATTCTGCTAACCCTTGCTGCCTCCTCCCCTTCCCACCTCTCCCTCAGCCCTCGGGCCCTGGCATTCCCTCTCTCTCTATCTCTCCCCCACCCAAGTCGCACTAGCTTCTCATTTTCACACTACAAACAGCTTACAATGGCCTGTTTCCTTTATCATCGATACTTTTTTGCATATCTTTCATTCATTGTTCTTTATCTCTCCATATCACCGTCAATATCTCTCATTTCCCTGATCCCTAACCAGTCTGAAGAAGGGTCTCGACCGAAACTTTGCTTATCTCCTTCACTCCTTAGACGGTGCTGCACCCGCTGAGTTTCTCCAGCCTTTTGTGTACCCTCGATTCTCCAGCATCTGCAGTTCCTTCTTTAACAACTACACAAAGGAAGGTCGGTTCAGACTATTTCAAGGTGGCTGCAGCAGGTTCTGGGTTATGCAGGTATTAACACTGATGAATGTATATCTCATTCCACTAGGTCAGCATCAACGTTAGCGGCCAGGGCAATGGACATGCCCATCGACCATATCCTCGCGTCCGCAAGATGGTCAACTAAATTGGTTTTTAAATTTTTTCCATAGGCTGGTTACTGACCTGGGGTTTTTGCCCATTCTGTTTTGCGTCCACTTTAGCCTCCCCTGAGTTATAGGGGTTGCTATTGATTTTTTTATTAACGTAAACCATTAATACATTTGAATCAATATCATGCTTAATGCATTTTTGATTATTCACTCATCCCAAGTCAATTGATGCAGTGAGACGCCGAGATTTAGATCTGCGGCATGAAATCTCAAAGCTTCGAACTCTTCACGGAATCACTCACGTGACTCCGAAGTCAAATAGGAAGATTAAACGAGAACTTACCAGTTTGAAGTTTGCTCTTGATTTTATGAGGAGTTATGTGCCCTCCATGCCCAACCCTCTCTCATAAAGATCATCTGGTAGTTCTCGAGTCACGCTTCTTACTATGTCCCTTCGGTAATTGTTATTTGTGATTTCATATCGCTGCTTTGAAGGTTGACATGCATGCGGCCTGGATGAGGTTCTTCACGTAATCACCAACGTAACTCCTCATAAAATCAAGATCAAACTTCAAACTGGTAAGTTCTCATTTAATCTTACTATTCCCCTACATTGGGCAAGAAATTCTGTGCATCTACCCGATCTATTCCTCTCATTATTTTGTACACCTCTATAATATCACCCCTCATCCTCCTGCGCTCCAAGGAATAAGAGACCCAGCCTACTTAACCTGTCCCTATGGCTCACACCCTCTAGTCCTGGCAACATCCTCGTAAATCTTCTCTGAACCTTTTCAAGCTTGACAATATCTTTCCTATAACACGGTGCCCAGAACTGAACACAATATTCTAAATGCAGTCTCACCAACATCTTATACCAATGCAATACTCTGACTAATGAAGGACAATGTGCCAAAAGCCTTTTTGATCACCTATGACTCGACCTTCAAGGAACCATCCTAGATCCCTCTGCTCTACAACACTCCCCAGAGGCCAACCATTTATTGTGTAGGTCCTGCCCTTGTTAGACGTCCCAAACTGCCACATCTCACATTTCTCTGTATCTTCTTCTTGCGTATGGCGTGCACAGCCTAAAGTTGTAGGACTACTTGTTCTATTTTGTTTACAAATACACTGGACAAGATGTTTTTTTTGTTTTTTTAAATTTTTTAAAAACTAATTAGAAGTAGCTACATAATAAAAAGCAATTTGTTCGTTGTAGACATACATTATCAATATTATTGATATTATCAATTGCATAGTAATTGTACTTCTATATATTTTTTCCAGTTTTTATAAAGATAGAAATGAATAGATAAAGAGTAAACAAAAAAGAGGAGGAAAAGTTGAGAAAGAATGGAGTGTTCAATAGATTATGCATCGTTGGAGATATATCCGTGTTTTATTAAATGTAATTCTTCATCTATTCTTTGATTCAGGTTTCAGTCGGGTTCTCGTGCCGAACCAGTTTGCCCCTTCAAATATTCAATAAATGGGGACCATATCATTTAAAATAGTTCTTGTTTATCCATTAAGACGAATCTTAATCTTTCCAAATATAGGGTATCCGACATTTCCGTAGTCCACATTTTAATTATGGGGATTATAGGACCTTTCCAAAATGTTAATATTAATTTTTTCCCAATTATTAAACTATAATCAATAAAGGTTCTTTGATTCAAAGTAATGAATTTATTTTGTTCTATTATTCCTAATATTATTGAATCAGGGATCAGTTTGGTATTGACGACTTCCGAGATTATCTTTAAAATTTCCATCCAAAAATTATTAATTTTTATACAGCTTACGAATGTGTCCGTTAGGTTAGCCTCTAAGTGTTGACATTTATCACAAATAGGGGATACACTTGGAAAAATTCTATTCAATTTGTTTTTTGAATAATGCAATCTATGTAATACTTTAAATTGTATTAAAGAATGTCTAGCATTTAACATAGAAATATAGAAACATATAAATTAGGTGCAGGAGTAGGCCATCCGGCCCTTCGAGCCTGCACCGCCATTCAATATGATCATGGCTGATCATCCAACTCAGTATCCCATACCTGCCTTCTCTCCATACCCTCTGATCCCCTTAGCCACAAGGGCCACATCTAACTCCCTCTTAAATATAGCCAATGAATTGGCCTCAACTACCCTCTGTGGCAGAGAGTTCCAGTGACCCACCACTCTCTGTGTGAAAAAAGTCCTTCTCATCTCGGTCCTAAAGGATTTCCCCCTTATGCTTAAGCTGTGACTCCTTGTCCTGGACCTCCCCAACATCGGGAACAATCTTCCTGCATCTAGCCTGTCCAACCCCTTAAGAATTTTGTAAGTTTCTATAAGATCCCCTCTCAATCTCCTAAATTCTAGAGAGTATAAACCGAGTCTATCCAGTCTTTCTTCATAAGACAGTCCTGACATCCCAGGAATCAGTCTGGTGAACCTTCTCTGCACTCCCTCTATGGCAATAATGTCCTTCCTCAGATTTGGAGACCAGAACTGTACGCAATACTCCAGGTGTGGCCTCACCAAGACCCTATACAACTGAAGTAGAACCTCCCTGCTCCTATACTCAAATCCTTTTGCTATGAAAGCTAACATACCATTCGCTTTCTTCACTGCCTGCTGTACCTGCATGCCTACTTTCAATGACTGGTGTACCATGACACCCAGGTCGCGCTGCATCTTCCCTTTTCCTAATCGGCCTCCATTTAGATAATAGTCTGTTTTCCTATTTTTGGCACCAAAGTGGATAACCTCACAATTATCCACATTTATCCACATTATACTGCAGTGATTAACGAACAGTGATGTATATGTTGTAAGCTTTCATCCCAAATTTCTGGCCTAATTGTTTCACCTAATTCATTTTTCCATGATTGCCTATATAAATCTGTCTTAGGTGCATCGTTATCTAATAGAATATTATAAATATAAGATATCAATTTTTCTGTGTTCGGATGTTTATTCAAACATTCATCAAAAATTTCTATCTTTCTAATTCTATAGTCATTTGTATTTGACTTAGCATGGTCTCCGATTTGTAGATATCTAAAGTAATCCTTTGATTGAAGCCCATAGATTTGTTGTAATTCCTGAAATGAGAGAAATGATTTTTTCCCATAGAGATCACCCATCTTTGTAATTCCATGATTTTTCCATTGTAAAAAACCCTTATCCATCAATGAGGCTTTAAATGCGGCATTGTTTACAATAGGAAGAGATAGTGGTAAATAATCCAATTTTAATGTTTTCTTTATTTGTTTCCAAATGCGTATTCCACTGTCTATTATAGGGTTTTCTTTATAAGTTTTTTTGCTTAATTTAGTAATAGCAAATAGAATCGACACAACTTCAAAAGGTAAACAATCTTCCTTTTCCATTTTTAACCAATCTGGTTGTTTGTCCAATTCTTCCAACCAAAAATTCATATTTTTAATATTAACTGCCCAGAAATAAAACATAAAATTCGGTAATGCTAAGCCTCCATTTATTTCTGATTTACATAAGTGTTTCTTGTTTCTTCTGTGGTTCTTATAATCCCATATAAAATTGGTGACTATAGAGTCAACCTTTTTAAAAAAAGCTTTTGGGAGATATATCGGGATTAATTGAAAGAGGTACAATAATTGCGGGAGAAAAATCATTTTTATCGCATTAATTCTACCCAACATTGAAATAGGTAATGTTTTCCAATACACAATATTCTCATACAATTTGTTCAGTAAAGGTGGAAAATTAGATTTAAATAAAGAAGTATATCTCTTTGTTGCATAAATTCCAGGATATTTAAGTTTTTCTTTTACTATTTTAAAAGGGAATTGTTGTAAAATATGTGGGTTACTTTCCATTATTTGTATGATTTCGCTTTTATTCCAATTAATTCTGTATCCTGAAAATGAGCCATATTGAGTTATTAAATTTAGTAAATTTGGGATACTAACTTCAGGATTAATAATGTAAACTAATACATCATCTGCGTATAATGAGATTTTATTTTCAGTATATTTGGTTTTATACCCGTTTCAGGATTGGACCTCACGCTTTCTGCTATTGGCTCTATTACAAGTGCAAATAATAACGGGGATAATGGACATCCTTGTCTACAACCTCTGGATAAATTAAATGTGGTTGATAACACTTGATTTGTTGATATTCTAGCTGTTGGATTAGTATATAGAAGTTTTATCCATGTACTAAATTTCTTGCCCAGTTGAAACATTTTCATAACCGAAAATAAATAGGGCCATTCCACCTGGTCAAAAGCTTTCTCAGCATCTAACGAAATAATTGCTAAGTCTTTGATAATATTTCTTTTTGAGTATATAATATTGAATAATCATCTCACGTTATATGAAGAATACCTTTTTGGTATAAATCCTGTTTGATCCGGGTGTATTAATTTATTAATCACTATACTTAATCTTTGTGCTAGGATTTTAGTTAATATTTTCTGATCAGTATTTAGAAGAGCTAGCGCTCTATGTGATCCTGGATCATCCAGATCCTTATCTATTTTTGGTATAAGTGTTATAACAGATTCATTTAACATTTCTGGTAATTTCTGTTGTATATAGATATGTTCGTACAATGTCTTTAAATGCGGACCAATCAGATCATAGAATGTTTTATAACATTCCGAGCCAATGCCATCTGGTCCTGGGGATTTACCATTTTTTAGTGATCTGATAGACTCTTCAATTTCTTTTACTGTTATTTCAGCGTCCAATAATTCTCTATCTTTCAAATCTAACCCTTTAAGATTGCATTTTTGTAAGAATGCTTCTATTCCTGTCTGGTGATCTATAGTTTTAGCAGAATAAAGATTTTGATAGTATTGTAAAAATCTCTCGTTAATGTCCTTAGATTGTACTAATGGTTCTCCTTTGTCTGATTTAATCCTAAGAATTGTTTTTTCCCTGTCCAGTTTCCGTAATTGACGAGCCAATAATTTTTGAGGTTTATCTCCGAATTCAAAATGTAATTGTTTAGTATATTGATAAAATTTAACAACTTGGTCTGAATATATTTTATTTAATTTATATTTCAATACTTCAATTTTATTATTTTTTATCGTAGTTGGTGTAGCCGCATTCTCTATGTCTAATTGTTTAATTTCCCTTTCCAATGCCTGTTGCATCTCCCGATTCTTTTTATTATAAAATGCTTGGGAAGAAATCACGGCTCCCCGTGTAAATGCTTTAAATGTTTCACATAGTAAGGAGGCAGACGTTTCAGGATTATCGTTTATTTCAAAGAACATATTAATCTGTTTGGTAAGATATTCCTGAGATGCTTTCTCCTTTAAAATTTGTGGGTTAAGTCTCCATTGTACCTGTTTCTCCGTACTGCCATTTATTTTAATCATAAATGTTAAAGGGGCATGATCCGTAATTATAATATTATGATATTTTGAATTATATATAAATGGAAATGGAATGTAAATGGAGTCCACCAAAAAATAATCTATTCTTGAATATGTTTTATGTACCGGTGAATAAAATGAATATTCTCGTCCAGTTGGATTTTCTATTCTCCAAACATCTTTGATATTACTAGTATCTATATATGTGTTTAATAAATCACTGGAGTGGGATTTTGTTTTCCGTTGTCTTGATAATCTATCTAAATAGGAATCTAATGTACAATTTAAGTCTCCTCCAATTATTAAATTATGTTGTGATAATTCCGGAATTGTATTAAATATTTTCTTAGAAAACAAAGGAGAACCATTAGTACAATCTAAGGACATTAACGAGAGATTTTTACAATACTATCAAAATCTTTATTCTGCTAAAACTATAGATCACCAGACAGGAATAGAAGCATTCTTACAAAAATATCAAAATTCGGTCCATAAACATTAATAAGACTCAATTTTTGTGCATATTGTTCACCTCGTAGTATAATATATCTACCATCACTGTCCGTTATAGTTTATATATGTTTAAACGGTATCCCTTCACGGATTAGTATTGCAACACCTCTGGATTTATGTGTAAATGAAGAATGATACACTGTGTCAATCCATTTAGCTTTCAATCTATGTTCTACATCCTTTTTTAGGTGGGTTTCTTGGAGGAAAATTACATCTGCTTTAAGTGCTTTTAAATGTGCTAATACTTTACCTCTCTTAATTGGTTCGTTAATACCCTTAACATTCCAGCTACAAAATGTTATTCCTTCACCCCCGATCTTCATATTTAAGTCTTGCATCTTTTGTTTAGGAAGGTCTATAAGAGAGCAGATGGTTCATCTCGACAAGCCCCACATTACACCCGGACCTCGAATAGATGAATTTTAAATCCCATTGATCTTTCATACGTATATATCTCATTTGATAAAGCTCATAACTCCATTCTAACTTAAAATTATAATAAAGTATTATATTAAAAAAAGAATAAATTAAGACGTTAGTAATGTGCAAAAAGAAAGAAAACACTACATCTATAAGTAGTGTAGTTAGTGATAGCCTTACTAGCATGGCTAACCATCTACCGACTTCCGTAGTCGATGTTAAAAAAAACACATGGCTAGCTCCATACTCTCTTTAAAATGACATTTCCATAGCGATATTTTACCGGGTGGTGGTAAACATTATAGGTTACAAAATATTCAAATTCCATTAGTCAAATATATATTAATTTTTTTTTTTTTTTAAATTCCCAAAAAATGGGAATGAAAGAGAAGAAAAGCGAAATCAAACTTTAAATCCAACCGTTTAGCTCACTCTAAATAATTCAAATGTAAGTAATTAGTGACCATTAGTAATAATTATTAATAGTACCGCGCAGTAATGCTAATATTTATTAGTTATTATGTTAATAATATTATAATAATAGCCATAGAGTAACACGTCTGTGGAAAAGGCCTTATTCAGCATCCATCTCCAGTTTCGCTTGTCCTTAGATATAACCGGGCCTTAGAATCATCCGATCTTACACAGTTACATTGTTCGTTGATATCATTTATTTTAGAAACATAGAAAAATAGGTGCAGGAATTCAATGTGATCATGGCTGATCATCCAACTCAGAATCCCGTATCTGCCTTCTCTCCATACCCCCTGATCCCTTTAGCCACAAGTGCCACATCTAACGCCCTCTTAAATATAGCCAATGAACTGGCCTCAACTACCTTCTGTGGCAGAGAATTCCAGAGACTCACCACTTTCTTTGTAAAGAATGTTTTTCTCATCTCGGTCCTAAAGGAAATTCCCCTTATCCTTAGACTGTGACCCCTTGTTCTGGACTCCCCCAACATTGGGAACAATCTTCGAGCATCTAGCTTGTCCAACCCCTTAAGAATTTTGTAAGTTTCTATAAGATCACCCCTCAATCTTCTAAATTCCAGCGAGTACAAGCCGAGTCTATCCAATCTTTCCTCATATGAAAGTCCTGACATCCCAGGAATCAGTCTGGTGAATCTTCTCTGTAACCCCTCGATGGCAAGGATGTCTTTCCTCAGATTTGGAGACCAAAACTGTACGCAATACTCCAGGTGTGGCCTCACCAAAACCCTGTACAACTGCAGTAGAACCTCCCTGCTCCTATACTCAAATCCTTTCGCTATGAATGTTAACATACCATTTGCTTTCTTCACTGCCTGCATTATTTTGTAAATAATGTTCAGTCATCAGGCAGGCTTGATCTTCTGGACGAACTCCAATGCTTCCGCCGGGTTGGTGAAGAAGTGTTCTTTATCATCGTAAGTAACTCTTAATGTAGCCGGGTAGATCAGACCATACTTCAATTCTTTCACATCATTCAGTACACTCTTTGCCTCTAAACTGTTTTCTCTTCCTGGAGACCTCCACAGGGTAATCTCGGTAGATACTGATCTTATCTCCCTCATACATAAGATTCCTGGTACGGATAATTTTTTTCATCATTTCCTCCAGTACACGGTCATATTGTACCTTTACTATCATTTGTCTTGGAGGGGCACCCGCCCGTGGTCGACGTCTCATCACCCTGTGTGCTCGGGCTAGCAGAGGCTTTTGATCCAAATTTAAAACTTTTTGAAATAAGTCTGCTGCGAATTCACGGGGTCTCGTTTCCCCTCTCTCCCTTCTTGGATACCCACGATTCTTAGGTTCTGACGCCTCTGACGTCCTTCGAGTTCAGTGCATTTTTCAGTTATTTTGCTCAATAGGTCTGATAAGTGTTGGTTTTCTCTGATAAGCTGTTTTGTTGTTTCAGCACTTGTTGCAGCAATCTCCTGCAGATTTGTTATGGCTGTAGCATGTTGATTTAATACTTCCTCAGCAGGCTCCAGTCTTGCATTAAGGTTAGTCTCCACCGAGTTGATTTTAACCTCCGTATCCGCATCTCTGTAATTTGCTGGCTCAACCTTGCTTTTGTTTCCGTCCTCCATTTTTCCGTTAATTCAAGGACTGTGGAGTTTATTTCTTCCTTCATCTCCTACTTAAACTCTTCCTTGAAATTTTGAAGTTCTGCTCTGACATTCACTCTCTTCAATTCTTCTTTTAGCTCTTCCTGAGCTAGTGTTATTTTTTTAATCTCCTGAGCAAGCAAAATCCGAAGATCTTCTATCTCATAAGATTTTTCAGCCTTTGGTTTTTTCAAGACATCTTCTTCGGATGATGTTGTACCTGAGGCCGAGGCTTGAATCGGGCCTTGTTCTTCCGGTGCCGTTTTTTGCCCGACAGGCCGTTTCAGTTGTTTGGGGGGGGGGGGGGGGGGTGCTGTGTAGACATACTGGAGTCTCGCGCCTGATGACGTCACTCACTCGTTACAAGCAGCGTTGCAGGCAGCCGGTGCAGAAACAGCAGGTAGGTCCGTTTTATCCCCGTTTTTCGCGATTGTTAGATGGAGCTAGCTGGCGCTGGTCTCTAACCCTCCATAGCGCCACCAGAAGTCCACAGGACAAGATGTTAAAAGTCCAAAGTGCCAAATATCAAATTACTCCCGATGGTGATGGGAGCCTTCTGCACTCACCTATGCTCCTCCGATGTTGAGAAAGGCTAGGCAGACACATCATTGGGGTTATCAAGTGGGCACCTACTTTCATCGACATTTCGCTGATTGAACCCACGACGTCTCCAGTAGGCTCACCTACTGTCCCAGAACTACCCCCCTCTGCATCTCTCTAGCCGGTTATTTGAGAGACCGAATGGGGCCTTTCCTCATCAGCCAGAGCCACTGGCTACTCCGCTCTGCCACCCGTGATGTTTCTTTGAAGGCCTGGTGTAGGGTTTGCCCGTTGATCCCCAGGTCCTTCATCAGTCTTAAGGTAGATAGTGCCACGAATCTTCGACATCCAACTTCTACCGGGCAGATCTTAACTGTCCAGCCCCGCTGTTCTGCCTCTGCTGCAAGCTCTGTATATCGCAGTGTCTTTCTCTCGAAGGCTTCCTGCACAGCATCCTCCCAAGGGACTGTGAGCTCCACAAAATACACCATGCGCTGAGAGTTCAACCAGAGCACAAGATCAGGCCTCAAGTTGGTGATGGCTATCTCTGATGGAACTGTAAGCCGTTGGTCCACATCCACCAGCATCTGCCAATCCCGGGCTGCCTCCAGCTGTCCAAACCTGGTCCTTGGTGGAATTTTCAATTGCCTTTGTCCCCCCCCACCCCCAGAACAAAGGCAATTGTCTTAACTGGGTTGGTTGTTCTGGGCGGCAGGGCATTGTAGGTTGTTCTCCTGCTTTCCAGAGTCGCTGCCAGGCATTTGAGCACTTGATTATGTCTCCAGGTGTACCGTCCTTGGGAGAGGCTTACTTTACACCCAGTGAGGATGTGCCTAAGTGTGGCTGGTGTTGAACACAGTGGGCATGATGGATCTTTGCCCAGCCATTGGTTTAGATTCTTTGGGCTTGAAGGACATCATAGGTTGCCCGAATGAGGAAACTTATCCTGCTCGCCTCCATCTCCCACATGTCCTTCCAGCTGATCTTCCTCTTTTCCCCACACTCCCATCTCATCCACTGGCCCTCTTTAGCTTGCGACACAGCCTTGGCACACCTACTCAACTCCTCCTGTCGGCGGCCTTCGGCCACGACCAACGTCCGACGCTCCAGTGACGATGCCTTATCTTTGATCTTATTCGGTAGCATTCGTCAAAACAGGGCGGACCACGTGAAGGTTGCAATCTTCCACTCCATTTCTTTGTATTAAATTCCATCGACCATTCCTCAGCTCACTTGGCCAATCGATCAAAATCCTGTGCAATCTTTCACAACCATCTTCACTATCTGCAAAACCATGCACTTTTGTATCATCAGCAAACTTGCTAATCTTCCCCTGTATGTTCTCATCCAAATCATTGATGTAGATGACAAACAGTAACGCGCCCAGCACCAACCCCTGAGGCACACCACTAGTCACAGGCTTCCAGTCCAAGAAGCAACCTTCCACCATCACCCTCTGCTTCCTTCCATGAAGCCAATTTGCTGTCCATTCAGCTACCTCTCCTTGGATACCGTGCGATCTAAACTTCCAGAGCAGTCTACCATGTTGAATGCCTTACGGAAATCCATGTTTACAACATCTGCAGCTCCGCCCTCGTCAACGATTTTGGTCATGTCTTCAAAAATCTCAATCAAATTTGTGAGACATAACCTCCCACGTACAAATCCCTGCCGACTACCACCAATCAGCCCTTGCCCATCCAAATGCCTGTATATCCTATCCGTCAGAATACTCTCCAGTAACTCACCAACTACAGATGTTAGGCTCACTGGACTATAGTTCCCAGCATTTTCTCTGCAGCCCTTCTTGAAAAGAGGAACAACATTTGCCACCCTCCAATCCTCTGGCATCTCTCCTGTATTTAAGGATGACTCATAAATTTCAACCAGGGCTCCTGCACTTTCCTCTCTAGTTTCCCACATTGTTCTTGGATATTTCTGATAAGGCCCTGGAGATTTGACTCCCTTCATACACAATAGTAGCTTCTGTACTTCTTCAACAGTAACACTGACTGTTCTCAAGACACTTCCATTGACTGCCCCAAGTTCCTCCGTCCTACTGTCTTTCTCCTCAGTTAATACAGAAGGGAAATACAAATTGAGGAACTTGCCCATCTCCTGTGGCTCCACATAGAGGTGACCGCTTTGATTCCCGAGAGGTCTCACTCTCTCTTCAATTTCCCTTTTTCCCCTTATGTATTTATAAAATATTTTGGGATTGTCCATAATGCTACCCACCAGAGCTATCTCCTGGCCCTTTTTGCCCGTCTGATTTCCTTTTTCAGTTCACTCCTTAGTTCCTGAAACTCCTCCAGGGATGCACTTGATCCCAGCTGCCTATATCTGTCCCATTCCATCTTCCTGTTTTTGACTAATGCCTCAATTTCCCTCATCAGCCAAGCTTCCTTAGCCTGCTTTGCCCTTCACTAACGGGGTCGTACATATCCTGAGCTTTTGTCAGCACACTTTTAAAAACATCCCACATGGCTGATGCTCCTTTCCGCTCGAATAACCTGCCCCAGTCAACTTCAGCGAGACCTTCTCTCATACCCTCAAAGTTGGCCTTACCCCAGTTGAGCATTTTAACACGTGGACCCCCTGCGTCCCGATCCATAACTATCTTAAACCTAATAGAACTGTGGTCACTGGTCCCAAAAGGCTCCTCCACAAACACCTCATTAACTTACCCTTCCCAATTTCCCAATACTAGATCCAGAGTTGCCCTCTTACATGTGGGAGCCTCCCTTCTTTGGAGGGAGCTTCTTAAGAAAACATGAGTGGATAAAACTGAAGGGCAAAGAAAATATTTCAACAGCTCTACCACAGCATAGCAGTAGAGCTATCCTACATATTGTGCAGTAAATCTTGAAACACATTCTGAGCAGAGCTTTATTGTGAAGAGGTGGTGAACACCGGGGTAGGGTGTGTGTGTTTGTGGGGGGGGGGGGGGGGTGATAGTTTAAGTGAGTGAGATAAGATCTGAAATCCAGAGGGATCTAGGGATCCTAGTGCCAACTATCCATTTTGTATGAATAAAAATATATATATTAGATGAAGGGATATAGTAGGTGGAAGGGGAAATGGTGTGGATAATGGGAGAAAAATGTGTGCATCCTCTACCCTGTGCTCCACCCAGATGCTCACCCATTTCTCCCACCCCTGCCCCCCCTCCCTCCCTCCCCCAACCACTTCGACCAAAATCCCTTCCTCTTGGTTCAGAATTTACTCTTCTTCTATCCTTAATAGTCTTTTGACTTCTTTTTAGCTCTGGCCTTTGTCCACCTGTCACCTGCATCCATCCATTGCTTGTCCTGCCCCCACCTCTTCCCTTGACTTTCTCCCCCACTACCAAGAATAGTCTGAAGAAGGGACCTCACCCGAAATATCGCCTACCCATGGTCTTCCGGGGTTGCTACCTGACCCTTTGAATTACTCCAGCACTTCGAAACTTAATTCAGAGGTGGTGAAAACTAGACTCAGTAGGTTATGATTCACTTATATAGAGCATTGATGAGATCATATCTGTATTTGCCTGGGTTCCAGCAACTAAGTTACAGTGAAAGGTTGAACAAGTTAGGTCTTTATTCTTTGGAGCGCAGAAGGTTAAGGGGGGACTTGATTGAGGTCTTTAACATGATGAAAGGGATAGACAGAGTTGACGTGGATAAGCTTTTCCCATTGAGGGTAGGAAAGATTCAAACAAGAGGGCATGACATTAGAATTAAGGGACAGAAGTTTAGGGGTAACATAAGGTGGAACTTCTTTACTCAGAGAGTGGTGGCTGTGTGGAATGATCTTCCAGCAGAAGTGGTGGAGGCAGGATCGATTTTAACATTTAAAAGTAAAGTGGATAGGTATATGGACGGGAAGGGAATGGAAGTGTTTGGTCTGAGTGCAGGTAGATGGGACTAGGGGAAAATAAATGGTCGGCACGGACTGGAAGGGCCGAGAAGGCCTGTTTCCATGCTGTAATTGTTATATGGTTATATGGTATTACCAGGTTCAATATTGATATTATTTAAGGCAGTGTGTTAATCTTTGGAAACAATTCAGAGGTATACTGAACTAATAATTTGGGACAGGTGGATTATTTTATAAGGAAAGATTGAATAGTTTAGGATTGTGTGCATTGGTGTTTGGAAGAGTGTGGGTTGACTTGATTGAAACATATAAGATCCTAGAAGGTGATGACAAAATCCATGTGGAGAGAGTACTTCATCTTATCAATAACAAGGGGCCACTATTTAGAAATGAATTTAACCTGGGCATGAGGGTCGTGATTCTTTGGGATTCTCTTTGTCAAAGCACAATGAAAGTATAGACTTTGAATATTTTATTTTTAAGATACAGCTTAATAAGCTTGGCGGTGAAGGTTTACCTTGGATAAATGGAAATGCAGAACTGATATTACAGTTCCCCCCTGACTCTCAGCCTGAAGAAGGGTCTCGACCCGAAACGGCACTTCCTTCTCTCCAGAGATGCGCCCGTCCTGCTGAGTTACTCCAGCATTTTGTGTCAGTCTTTGATATTTCAGTTAGATCAGCCATTAGATAATGAAATGGCAGAGCAGGCTTGAAGGAGCCAAATGGATTATTGTCCTCCGAAGATGGTATGTTCATACAGCAGTGCGTTCCAGACCTTCAGAATCTGTCATGCAAAGGTGTTTTTTTTTTCTCTCATGTAATTTTCACCTTCATTCTCTATTCTCCTCTACCTAAACCAGCTACCTACAAGGAGAGTTATGCTCGATCCACTCTATCTCCATCTCTGGGGAGACACTTCTATTGGTTCACCATTCAAGATGAACTTCCCCAACTTCTCCAGTATGTCCACATGACTAAATTCCCTCATCCCTGGAATCATTTTGTACATATTTGGTACTCTTTCTAAGTCCTTCTCCAAACCGTGGTTTATAAGTAATAAGTTTATAAGTTCCCATTGTTCAGAATAATTTCAACATTCGTTTAGATTGGAACTTTGGAAAATGCGGATTCTAAATTGTTGTTTCCTTGTGTGGAATGCAAAACAAGCAAGTTAAAGATATAATAGCCCTTTGTTACGTATCGCCAACCATATTGACAATATCTTGCCACTGAATCCGGATAGTCTGGGATGAGAGAGTGAGTCTGACGATTTGCGCAACTCTCCCTCATTTTAATCCAAGTCAAGGGCAAGTCATGACTTCAGGACCCGTACCGCCCAACTGGGTGAAGCAAGATCACCACAGGAGCATGAGCAGCTGGGAGGAAGTGCATCGCAGAAGCTCAGATGAAATGCGCCACGCGCAAGGCTCGAGCCACGTCGATTTCTACGGCAGCACCCACCCAACTGTTTCCCATATGTGGGCGAGCCTTCTGGGCCCGGATCGGTCTCACCAGTCACCTCCAAGACCCACAAACAAAAACACTGAAGTTATGGTCTTAGAAACATAGAAACATAGGAAATAGGTGCAGGAGGAGGCCATTCGGCCCTTCAAGCACGCACTGCCATTCATTGTGATCATGGCTGATCGTCCCAAATCAATAACACATGCCTGCCTTCTCCCTTGATTCCACTAGCCCCGAGAGCTCTATCTTAAATCGATCCAGTGACTTGGCCTCCACTGCCCACTTCTTCGACTACGAAGGACGAACAACAACAAAGTATTTCTAATGAAGACAAAAACAAATTGAATGACCTATTACCCTATAATTATATCACCCTGCAGCCTCTCTTAAATGTTTACACTGTAATAAACCAATTCATTTATAAATACGAAACATTTCATTGGCAGCAGGCAGGCCTTGTTTTCATAAAGCAGAATCTTTGAGTTGGAATGTGGAAAGTGTGCACATAAATAATGTTCTAATCTCAGCACTTAAGCAGATCACAGAAAGAGTAGAGGCAGCATGAACTAATTTGGCTGCAATTTCAACCACAGATTTATATAGTGCTTCAAATGTTCAAATGGAATGCAGTAAGGTACCACGCAAACATAAGTCTACAGATGGACTTTCAACTTCAAAGATTCTTGATGGAATAATGCACCTCTTGCACTATGGACTTGTTTTTCCTAATTGCGATTTGCACTCATGTTTTGTGTTTTGCCACCTTTTTACTGTCTAACCAAATGTATGTGCAATTTATGTATAATTCATGTATACTTTATGTTTGAAGAAGGATCTCGACCTGAAACGGCTTGTACTCACTGGAATTTAGAAGATTGAGGGAGGATCTTACAGAAACTTACAAAATTCTTAAGGGGTTGGATAAGCTAGATGCAGGAAGATTGTTCCCGATGTTGGGGGAGTCCAGAACAAGGGGTCACAGTCTAAGGATAAGGGGGAATTCCTTTAGGACCGAGATGAGGAAAACATTCTTTACACAGAGAGTGGTGAGTCTCTGGAATTCTCTGCCACAGAAGGTCGTTGAGGCCAGTTCATTGGCTATATTCAAGAGGGAGTTGGATGTGGCTCTTGTGGCTAAAGGGATCGGGGTATGGAGAGAAGGCAGGTACGGGATATTGAGTTGGATGATCAGCCATGATCATATTGAATGGCGGTGCAGGCTCGAAGGGCCGAATGGCCTACTCCAGCACCTATTTTCTATGTCTATGTTCTTCTATGTTCTATGAAACATCACTCATTCCTTCTCTCCAGGGTTACTTGAGTTATTCCAGCTCTTTGTGTCTATACATTATGCCTTTGTGTGTTGCCTGAGTCTGAGCTTGTGATGCTGCTGCTGTAAGCAAGATTTTCATTGCATCTCTACTTCACTGTATTGTGCATAAAACAGGCAACTTGACTTGCTGACCCATTGCAACAGGTTTCTGTGCAGCACTATCCCTGGGTCTCACATCTACACTTGAAGAAGGCAGAAGAAAATACTGATTGGCAGCTGTGAGCTGTAGCCTTGAAGGGTCACAGCAGGGAGTTTTGCGTGAAACATGAGCCTCGCTTCTTATTTTAAAAGCTGCTGAGAAAAAATGGTACACACCAAAAATGATGCACATTGGTGTCAATCATAATAGTGCAAAAATCCATTGTCAAGGTGACCAAAGTTTCTCTGGGTTGATCCTTGAAAACTCCCACATTCTTATCTGAAATATAGTGCATCAAATCTTCAGTTTACAAATTCTTTATACCATGGGACAACACCATATTTCTACCTCCCCAAAATATTTCTGAATCAAACAGATGTTATAACTTACAATGATAGAGCAATTTCTCCATGGCTGTCAACACTACTGGATTTACAACAAACCAGAAAGAAACCATTTCCCCACCTCCATATTGTTTCAACTCAAAGAAGTGGGATAGTTCTGAATTTAGTTTAGTTTAGTGATACAGCATGGAAACAGGCCCTTCGGCCCACTGACTCCACACCAACCAATGATCCCCGCATATTAACACACACATTAGGTACAATTTTGACACATACCAAATCAATTAATATCCAAACCTGCGCATCTTTGGAGAATCTCGGAGAAAACCCATGTGGTCACGGGGAGAACATACAAACTCCATATAGACAGCACCCGTAGCTGGGATCGAATCCAGGTCTCTGGTGTTACAAGCGCTGTAAGGCAGCAACTCTACTGTTGTGCCACTTCTTGGAAACAAATGCATTTGTAACTTGACTGCAAGGGTGACGGAACTATTTCTTCTATTCCTATTTCTTTTGAAGCACAATAAATAACATTTTATTTGATACATTTACTAAAGCTTTATCTGTTAATTTGAATGGGCTTAACTGCTAGATACAATTACCACATACAATTAGCTCATTACCTCGTGAACAAATTTGAACTCATCCTAAAGTGAATTGCAGGCGCATCCCTGTTTGTTACCAAGTATTGAACACAAACGTAATTTAGACGGTGCCCCCTCTCTAATTAGGGGAAAGAGATTTGCTTCCCTTCTCTTTGTAATTCTCAAAGTCGTGATAGTAGGAAATGTCCACATTGCTTCCCCCAGAACCAAGAGCTTGCTTCAGCTCTAATGTTCAGCACTCTGGAGTGACTATGTAGAATCTAGAACATAGAGCAGCACAGCACAAGAACGGGGCCTTTGGCCCACCAATCTCAGTGTAAACAGAGTCATACAGTGATACAGAATGGAAACAGGCACTTCAGCCCATCTAGCATCTACACTTGTCCCACCTGCCTAAGTTTGGCACATATCCCTCGAAACCTGTCCTAGCCATGAACCTGTCTAAATGTTTCGTAAAAGTTGCCATAGTACCTGCGTCACTACCTCCACCAGCAGCTTGTTCCATACACCCACCACTCTTTGTGTAATAAAAGTTACTCCTCAGATTCTACATAAATCTTTCCACCCCCTCAACATAAACCTACACCATATGGTTCTCGATTTCTCTACACTGGGCAAAAGACTCTGCATTTACCCAATCTCTTCTCCTCATGATATTGGACATATCTATAGGATCACGCCTCATTCTCCTGCGCTCCAGGGAATAGAGTCCCAGCCTGCTCAACCTCTCCCTATAGCTCAGACCCTCCAGTCCTGGCAACTTCATCAATCTTCTCTGCACATTTCCAGCTTGAAAACATATTTCCTATAATATAGTGACCAAAACTGAACACAATTCTCTAAATGTGGCTTCACCAATGTCTTATATAACTGCAACATGACCTCCCAACTTCTATACTCAATACTCTGACTGATGAAGGCCAATGTGCCAAAAGCCTTTTGGCCCACTTTATCGAGCATTGACGCCACTTTCAAGGATCTATACACCTGCATTCCTAGATCCCTCTGCTCTACAGCACACCCCAGAGACACACCATTCACTTTTCAGGTCGTTCCCTTGTTAGACTTTCCAAAATGCATCACCTCACATTTCTCCGTATTAAATTCCATCAACCATACCTCAGCCCATCTGCCCAACCGATCACTATCCTGCTGCAATTTTTGACAACCATCTTCTCTATCTCCAATACCACCCAATTTAGTGTCATCTGCAATCTTGCTAAACATGCCTTGTACATTCTCTTTAAATCATTGATATAGATGACAAACAGTTACAGGCCCAGTGCCGAAACTTGAAGCACACCACAAGTCACAGACCTCCAGTAAGAAAAACAACCTTCCACCATCACCCTTTGCTTCCTTCCATGAAGTCAATTTGCTATCCATTCAGCTATCGCTCCTTGGATCCCATGCGATTTAACCTTCCAAAGCAGCCTACCATGCGGAACCTTGTCGAATGCCTTACTGAAATCCATGTACCCAACATCTACAACTCTGCCCTCATCAACCTTTTTGCTCACGTCTTCAAAATTCTTAATCAGATTCATGAGACACAATCTCCCATGTACAAAACCATGCTGACTATCTCTAATCAGCCCTTGTATATCTGAATGCATGTA
>CAUPSL010000880.1:175000-274657 GCA_963514005.1 Raja brachyura | reverse complement strand
CTCCATTCCTACTCTCACTGTCGCGTGGCACAGGCAGTAATCCTGAGATTGTTTATTTTGCGGTCCTTTTCCTTAACTCTCCTCCTAACTCCCAAAATTCTCCTTTCAGGACCTCCTCTCTTTTTCTACATATGTCATTGGTACCTATATGTATCACGACCTCTGGCTCCTCTCCCTCCCATTTCAGGATATCTTGGACACGTTCAGACACATCCCAGACCCTGGCACCAGGGAGGCAAACTACCATCCGGGTCTCCTGACTGCGTCCACAGAATAGTCTATCTGACACCCTAACTATAGTCCCCTATTACTATTGCCCTCCTCTTCTTTTCCCTACCCTTCTGTCAGCATGGCCGGTCTCTGTGCCGGAGGCCCGGATGCTGTCGCTACCAACAGGTAGGCTATCCCCCCCAACAGTACTCAAACTGGAGTACTTATTGCCAAGTACTATTGTGGAGTACCTATTACTGTAAACCCCTCTAAATCCATCTGAACCCATCTGATCCCCTCTAAACCCCTCTAAACCCCTCTGAACCACTCTGAAACCGTCTAAACCCTCTACACCCTTCTAAACGCCTCTAAACACTTCGTAACTCTCCGGAACCCCTCTAAACATATATAATCCCCTCTCACCCCCTAAAAGTCCCTCCTAAACCCTTCTAAATCCCTCCGAACCTCTCTGAACACCTCTAAACCACTCTAATCCCCACTAAACCGCTCTAAACACCACTGCACCCATCTGAAACCATCTGAACCCCTCGAAACCCACCAAAACCGCTCTAAATATCTATAGACCCATCTAACCCCCTCTAAACCCATCTAAACTCCTCCAATCCCCTCGGTAAACCCTCAAAACCACTCTAAGCATCTTGTAACCCCACTAAACCCGACAAAACCCCTGTAAACCCCTCTAAGCCCCTGTAAACCCATCTAAACCACACAAAACCTCTCTGAACCACTCTAAACCCCTCAAAAATACTAAAACGTCTAACCTCTAACCCCTCAATACCCCACCAAACCCTTCAAACACCTCTAAACACATCTGAACCCCTCCAAACACCTCTAAACCCCTCCAAACTCTCTGTACCCATCTGTACCCCTCTAACCCCCTCCAAATGACTCCAGCCACCTCTAAACGCCTCCAAACCCCTCTAAGCCTATCTAAACAACTTCAAACCCATACAAACCCTTCTAAATCCCTCTAAAAAATTGCAAACCCTTGTAAACAACTCTAAACCACATGTAAATCCCTGTAAACACCTCTGAATATCTCTAAACCCTCTAAATCCATCCAAACATCTCAAACCACCTCTAAACACTTCTAAACCACCCCAACCCCCTGTAAATCCCTCTAAACCCCTCTCAACCACATAAATACCACTAAACCGCACTAAACTGCTGAAGCGTACAAATTAGCCGGAGAAAGCAGCCTACCAGAGGACTGGGACAAATTCAGAGTCCAACAGAGGAGGACAAAGGGCTTAATTAGGAAAGGGAAAATGGATTATGAAAGAAAACTGGCAGGGAACATAAAAACTGACTGGAAATGTATTTATCGATATGTGAAGAGAAAAAGATTAGTTAAAACAAATGTAGGTCCCTTGCAGTCAGAACAGGTGAATTGATCATGGGAACAAGGATATGGCAGACCAATTGAATAACTACTTTGGTTCTGTCTTCACTAAGGAAGGCATAAATAATCTGCCAGAAATAGCAGGGGATCGCTGGTCAAATGACATAGAGGAACTGAGTGAAATCCAGGTTAGCCAGAAAGTGGTGTTAGGTAAATTGATGGATTAAAGGCCGATAAATCCCCATGGCCAGATAAGCTGCATCGCAGGGTACTTAAGGAAGTAGCCCCAGAAATAGAGGATGCCTTAATGGTAATTTTTCAAAACTCTTGAGATTCTGGAGTAGTTCCTGAGGATTGGAGGGTAGCTAATGTAACCCCACTTTTTAAAAAGAGAGGGAGAGAGAAAATTACAGACCAGTTAGTCTAACATCGGCAGTGGGGAAGCTGCTAGGGTCAGTTATTAAAGATGAGATAGCAGTGCATTATGAAAGTGGCGAAATCATTGGACAAAGTAAGCATGGATTTACGAAAGGTAAATCATGTCTGACGAATCTCATTGAATTTTTCGAGGATGTAACTAGTAGAGTAGATAAGGGAGAAGCAGTGGATGTGTTATATCTGGACTTTCAGAAGGCTTTCGACAAGGTCCCACACAAGCGATTAGTATACAAACTTAAAGCACACGGTATTGGCGGTTCAGTATTGAAGTGGATAGAGAACTGGCTGGTAAACAGGAAGCAAAGAGTACGAGTAAACGGGTCCTTTTCAGGATGGCAGGCAGTGACTAGTGGGTGCTGCAAGGCTCAGTGCTGGGACCCCAGCTATTTACAATATATATTAATGATTTGGACGAGGGAATTAAATGCAACATCTCCAAGTTTACGGATGACACGAAGCTGGGGGGCAGTGTTAGCTGTGAGGAGGATGCTAGGAGGAGCTGCAAAGTGACTTGGATAGGCTGGGTGAGTGGGCAAATGCATGGCAAATGCAGTATAATGTGGATAAATGTGAGGTTATCCACTTTGGTGACAGAAACAGGAAAGTAGACTATTATTTGAATGGTGACCGATTAGGAAAAGGGACGATACAACGAGACCTGGGTGTCATTTCCAGAGGGAGCTGATTCAGTGTGATGCTTCCAGTATGTGGAGGTCAAGGACACCGCTGGTGCCTCTGGCTGCTACAAATGTGAGAAGTGCATCCAGGTACAGCTCTTGAAGGACCGTGTTGGGGAACTGGAGAAGCAAGTGGATGACCTCAGGTTCGTCCGAGAAACGGAGACGTTCCTCGACAAGTCCTACAGTAAGATTGTTACACCTAAGGTACTGGACGAGAGAAAGTGGGTGACGGTGAGAAAGGGAGCGAACTTGGAATGCAAAGGTCCCCGGGTGTTGTACCTCTTGTGAACAGGTTCACCCACTTAGAATCTGTCCAGACAGAAGACGTTAAAACACTGAGCGGCGGACTGGATTGCGAAGCAAAAAGGGCTGTTGAGCCAAAACCAAAGAGGCCAACATCAGGCAACGCCATTGTAGTTGGAGACTCCATTGTGAGAGGTACGGACAGGGGTTTCTGCGGCGGAAAATTGGATTCGAGGATGGTGTGCTGCCTCCCTGGTGCCAGGATCGATGTCACGGACAGAGTGCAGAAAATCCTCAAGGGCGAAGGTGAACAGACAGACGTGGTAGTGCATGTCGGCACAAAGGATGTCGGAAAGAAGGGGATGAATACTCTGCAGCGTGACTTTAGGGGAAGCTGGCCAGGAATATAAAGAAGGACAGTAAAAGCTTCCTTAGATATGTTAAGGGAAAAAGAGTAGCAAAGTCAAATGTGGGTCCCTCGAAGGCAGACACGGGTGAAATTATTATGCGCAACAAGGAAATGGCAGAAGAGTTGAATAGGTACTTCGGATCTGTCTTCACTAAGGAGGACACAAACAATCTCCTAGATGTACTGGAGGACAGAGGATCTAAGGGGGTAGAGGAACTGAAAGAAATTTTCATTGGGCGAGAAATAGCATTAGGTATGTTAATGGGACTGAAGGATGATAAATCCCCTGGCCTGATGGTCTGCATCCCAGGGTCCTCAGGGAGGTGGCTCTAGAAATAGTGGACGGATTGGTGATCATTTTCCAATGTTCAATAGATTCAGGATCAGTTGCTGTGGATTGGAGGATAGCTAATGTTTTCCCACTTTTCAAGAAAGGATCAAGAGAGAAAACGGGGAATTACTGACCAGTTAGCCTGAATTCGGAAGTGGGAAAGATGCTGGAGTCAATTATTAAAGAGGTAATAAAGGGCATTTGGATAGCAGTAAAAGGATTAGTCCAAGTCAACATGGATTTATGAAAGGGAAATCATGCTTGACTAATCTTCTGGAATTTTTGAGGATGTGACAAGTAAAATGGATGAAGGGGGTGCCAGTGGATGTCGTGTATCTAGACTTTCAGAAAGCCTTTGATAAGGTCCCGCACGGGAGACTGGTGACTAAAATTAGAGCACATGGTATTGGGGGTAGGGTGTTGATATGGATAGAAAATTGGCTGGCAGACCGGAAACAAAGAGTAGGAGTGAACGGGCCCTTTTCAGAATGGCAGGCAGTGTCGAGTGGAGTGCCGCAAGGCTTGGTGTTGGGGCCGCAACTGTTTACGATATATATTAATGATTTGGAAGAGGGAATTAGGAGCAACATTAGCAAGTTTGCGGATGACACAAAGCTGGGTGGCAGTGTGAACTGTGAAGAGGATGTTAGGAGGTTGCAGGGGGACCTGGACAGGTTGAGTGAGTGGGCTGATGCGTGGCAGATTCAGTATAATATAGATAAATGGGAGGTTATCCACTTTGGTGGCAAAAACAAGGGGTCAGATTATTATCTCTATGGGGTTAGGATAGGTAAGGGGGAGGTACAGCGAGACCTGGGTGTCCTTGTACACCGGTCACTGAATGTTGGCATGCAGGTACAGCAGGCAGTGAAGAAAGCTAATGGAATGTTGGCCTTCATAGACATAGAATCGTAGAAACATAGAAAAATAGGTGCAGGAGTAGGCCATTCGGCCCTTCGAGCCTGCACCGCCATTCAATGTGATCATGGCTGATCATCAAACTCAGTATCCCGTACCTGCCTTCTCTCCATACCCCCTGATCCCTTTAGCCACAAGGGACACATCTAACACCCTCTTAAATATAGCCAATGAACTGGCCTCAACTACCTTCTGTGGCAGAGAATTCCAGAGACTCACCACCCTCTGTGTAAAGAATGTTTTCCTCATCTCGGTCCTAAAGGAATTCCCCTTATCCTTAGACTGTGACCCCTTGTTCTGGACTTCCCCAACATCGGGAACAATCTTCCAGCATCTAGCTTGTCCAACCCCTTAAGAATGTTGCAAGTTTCTATAAGATCCCCCCTCAATCTTCTAAATTCCAGCGAGTACAAGCCGAGCCTATCCAGTCTTTCCTCATATGAAAGTCCTGACATCCCAGGAATCAGTCTGGTGAATCTTCTCTGTACCCCCTCTGTGGCAAGAATGCCTTTCCTCAGATTTGGAGACTAAAACTTGGACGCAATACTCCAGGTGTGGCCTCACCAAAACCCTGTACAACTGCAGTAGAACCTCCTTGCTCCTATACTCAAATCATAAAAAGAGGATTTCATAGAAACATAGAAACATAGAAATTAGGTGCAGGAGTAGGGCATTCGGCCCTTCGAGCCTGCACCGCCATTCAATATGATCATGGCTGATCATCCAACTCAGTATCCCGTACCTGCCTTCTCTCCGTACCCTCTGATCCCCTTAGCCACAAGGGCCACATCTAACTCCCTCTTAAATATAGCCAATGAACTGGCCTCAACTACCCTCTGTGGTAGAGAGTTCCAGAGACGCACCACTCTCTGTGTTAAAAAAGTCCTTCTCACCTCGGTCCTAAAGGATTTCCCCCTTATACTTAAGCTGTGACCCCTTGTCCTGGACCTACCCAACATCGGGAACAATCTTCCTGCATCTAGCCTGTCCAACCCCTTAAGAATTTTGTAAGTTTCTATAAGATCCCCTCTCAATCTCCTAAATTCTAGAGAGTATAAACCAAGTCTATCCAGTCTTTCTTCATAAGACAGTCCTGACATCCCAGGAATCAGTCTGGTGAACCTTCTCTGCACTCCCTCTATGGCAATAATGTCCATCCTCAGATTTGGAGACCAGACCTGTACGCAATACTCCAGGTGTGGTCTCACCAAGACCCTATACAACTGAAGTAGAACCTCCCTGCTCCTATACTCAAATCCTTTTGCTATGAAAGCTAACATCCCATTCGCTTTCTTCACTGCCTGCTGCACCTGCATGCCTACTTTCAATGACTGGTGTACCATGACACCCAGGTCGCGCTGCATCTCCCCTTTTCCTAATCGGCCACCATTTAGATAATAGTCTGCTCTCCTATTTTTGCTACCAAAGTGGATCACCTCACATTTATCCACATTATACTGCATCTGCCAAAAATTTGCCCACTCACCCAGCCTATCCAAGTCACCTTGTAGTCTCCTAGCATCCTCCTCACAGCTAACACTGGCCCCCAGCTTAGTGTCATCCGCAAACTTGGAGATATTGCCTTCAATTCCCTCATCCAGATCATTAATGTATATTGTAAATAGCTGGGGTCCCAGCACTGAGCCTTGCGGTACCCCACTAGTCACTGCCTGCCATTGTGAAAAGGACCCCTTTACTCCTACTCTTTGCTTCCTGTTTGCCAGCCAGTTCTCTATCCACATCAATACTGAACCCCCAATGCCGTATGCTTTAAGTTTGTATACTAATCTCTTATGTGGGGCCTTGTCGAAAGCCTTCTGGAAGTCCAGATACACCATATCCACTGGTTCTCCCCTATCCACGCTACTAGTTACATCCTCGAAAAGGTACAGGAGTAAAGAGGTTCTTCTACAGTTGTTTAGGGCTCTGGTGAGACCACATCTGGTGTATTGTGTACAGTTTTGGTCTCCTAATTTGAGGGAGGACATCCTTGTTATTGAGGCAGTACAGTGGAGGTTCACGAGATTGATCCCTGGGATGGCGGGACTGTCATATGAGGAAAGATTGAAAAGACTAGGCTTGTATTCACTGGAGTTTAGAAGGATGAAGCACCTATTTTCTATGTTTCTATATTTCTAAAACTCCTCTACACAAATCTAACCCCCTCTAACCCCCACTACCCACTCTAAACCCATCTTAACCCCTCTAAACCCATCTAAACCCCTCCAAACCACTCTAAACCCCTCTAAAGCCTTTAAACCCTTCTAAGTTCATCAACAAACCTGTAAAGCCCTCTAAACAGCTCTGGAATCTTCTAAACACCTCGAAGCTCCTCTAAATCATTCTAACCCCCATCTAACCCCTTCTAAACCCCTCTAAACAGGGATTGCCAGATTGGGAGTATAAAGATGGAGTTGAAGGGGAAGTGGTTACAGGAGAAATTACAAAAGATTCTAGAATTAATGGAAAGGAAAGCTCGAGAATGGATAACAGAGTAAGATCAGGGCCAATTGCGAGCGGTGCGAGGGGGAAGTGAATACGGAGGTTAAAGTGCTGTATATGAATGCGCTTAGTATAAGGAAAAAAGTGGACGAGCTTGAGGCTCAGTTAGAAACTGGCAAGTATGATGTTGTGGGAATTACTGAGACATGGCTGCAAGAGGGCCAGGGCTGGGAACTGAATATTCAAGGGTATTCATCCTATCAAAAATACAGACAGGTGGGCAGAGCAGGTGGGGTTGCCCTGTTGGTGAGGAATGAAATTCAGTCCCTTGCAAGGGGTGACATTGGAAGAGGAGATGTGGAGTCAGTATGGATAGAACTAAGGAATTGTAAGGGTAAAAATACCATAATGGGACCAATCTCCAGGCCCCCAAACAGTAGCCTGGACATGGGGCGCAAGTTGAAACAGGAGTTAAAATTGGCGTGTAGCAAAATAATGCTGTGGTTGTTATGGGAGCGTTCAACATGCAGGTAGACTGGGAAAATCAGGTTGGTGCTGTACCCCAAGAATGGGACTTTGTAGAGTGCCTTTGTGGTGGATTCTTAGAACTGCTTGTATTGGAGCCTACCAGGGAGAAGGCAATTCTGGGTTTAGTGTTATGTAATGAACAGGATTTGATAAATGACATCGAGGTTAATGAGCCATTAGGAGGCAGTGACCATAACATGGTCAGTTTAATCTACAATTCGAGAGGGAGAAGGGTAGATCAGAGGTGTCAGTGTTGCAGTTGAATAAAGGGACTGTGGGGCCATGAGGGAGGAGCTGGCCAAAGTTGACTGGAAAGATACGCTAGCAGGGATGACAGTGGAACAAAAATGACAAGTATTTCTAGGAATAATACAAAAGGTGCAGGATCAGTTCATTCCTAGGAGGAAGAAAGATTCCATGGGGAGAAAGGGACAACCATGGCTGACAGGGGACGTCAGGGACAGTATAAAAAATAAAGCAAAGAAGTACAACGTAGCAAAGATGAGCGGGAAGCAAGATGATTGGGTAATGTTTAAAGAACAACAGAAGATAACCAAAAAGACAAAACGGGAAGAAAAGATGAGGTACGAAGGTAGGCCAGCCACGAATATAAATCAGGATAGTAAAAGCTGCTTTTGGTATGTGAAGAGGAACAAATTAGTTGAGACCAAAGTTGGACCCTTGAAGACAGAAAAAGGTGAATTTATTATGGGGAACAAGGAAATGGCAGATGAGTTAAACAGATACGTTGCATCCGTCTTCACTAAGGAAGACAGAAACAATCTTCCTGATATATTAGTGGCCAGAGGATCTTTTTTTTTTTTATATATATATTTTTTTAATTAGAGTCGGTAAGCAGTACATTAGCAAACACATATTATGATAGTAATATTTTGTGCGCAACAATCGTACATTATTAATATTATCAAGTGAATCATTTTGTCTCTAATAATTTATTTATTTATTTATTTTTTAAAGAGAAACAGAGAGAAAAATAAAATATAAATCAAAACAAAAAGAAATGATAAAGAATGGAATAATTTACCATTAATACGTCATTGGAGATAAAATCAAGAAATATAAAATATAACTTTTCATCTAATCCTGAGTCCAAGTTTCAGTTAGGGTTCCTTGCCGAACCCATCTACCCTTTTAAGTAATCAATGAAAGAAGACAATATTCTAACAAAGACTTCTTGTTTGTCCATTAGGGCACATTTGATGCTTTCCAAGTGTAGGGCCTCCGACATTTCCGTAATCCACATTTTAATTGTGGGGGATATAGGGCCTTTCCAGAATTTTAATATTAATTTCTTCCCAATTATTATACTATAATCTAGGAAATCTCTTTGACTTGTTGTAAGTATTAGACTTTGTTCTGATATTCCAAGTATTATTAATTTTGAATCCGGATCCAATTTAATATTAATACCTTCAGAAGTTATTCTAAAAATCTCAGTCCACAAATTCTTAATTTTTATACAATTTGCAAAAGTATGTGTTAAATTAGCCTCTGGATGCTGACATTTATCACAGATAGTGAAGATTTGTGGGTAGATTCTATTCAATTTAACTTTTGAATAATGGAATCTGTGTAGCACTTTAAATTGTATTAAAGCATGTCTGGTATTTAACGAGCATTGATGTATATATTGTAAACTTTTGTCCCATATATCTTTCGTTATGGGTTGGTTTATTTCATTTTCCCATGTATGTCTATATGCTTCCGTTGTTGGTATCTCGCTATCCAAAAGGATATTATATATATAAGTTGTTAGTTTTTCTGTATTAGGATGCTTATTCAAACATTCATCAAGGATTTCTGGTTCCTTATTCCTATAATCTTGTGTGTTTGATTTAACATAATCTCTGAGTTGTAGATATCGGAAAAAACTATTTGAATGTAATCCGTAAATCTGTTGTAATTCCTGAAATAAAAGAAAAGTGCCTTTCTTATAAAGGTGTTCCATCTTTTTGATTCCATGATTTTTCCATTGTGTAAAACCTTTATCCAGCATGGAAGGTTTAAATAAGGGATTGTTTACAATAGGGAGACAGAGTGGTATATTATCCAATTTTAAGGCCCTTTTTAGTTGTTTCCAGATTCGTGTTCCACTGTATATTGTAGGGTTTTCCCTATAGGTTTTTTTGTGCAATTTTGTCGGTGCAAATATAATCGAACCGATTTCAAATGGTAAACAGTCCTCCTTTCCCATCCTTAACCAGTCTGGTTGTTGATCCATTTCTTCCAGCCAAAAATTTATGTTTTTAATATGGACTGCCCAAAAATAAAACAGAAAATTTGGTAGAGCTAAACCTCCATTAATCTTTGATTTACATAAATGTTTTTTATTTATTCTATGATTCTTGTAGTCCCAGATGAAACTTGTAACAGTAGAGTCTACTTTAAAAAAAAAAGATTTTGGAATATATATCGGGATTGAGTGAAATAAGTACAATAATTGAGGAAGAAAGATCATTTTTATAGCATTAATTCTACCGAACATTGAAATAGGAAGTGTTTTCCAGTATTGAATATTCTTATTTAGTTTATTCAGTAAAGGTGGGAAATTTGATTTAAATAAAGAGGTATACGCCTTAGTTACATAAATACCTAGATATTTAAATTTTTCCTCAACTATTTTAAAAGGTGTTTGTTGTAGTATATGTAAATTGAGTTCAGTTATTGGCATGATTTCGCTTTTATTCCAATTAATTCTATATCCTGAGAACTGACCAAATTGAGTTATTAGATTTAATACATTTGGAATACTAATTTCTGGCTTTGTAATATATATTAATACATCATCTGCATATAGAGAAATTTTATTAATTGTATCTTTAGTATTATACCCATGTATTTCTGGATTAGATCTAACATTTTCTGCGAGTGGTTCAATTGCTAAAGCGAATAATAATGGAGACAGCGAGCATCCTTGTCTACAACCTCTAGAGAGATTAAATTTAGTTGATAACATTTGGTTAGTTAATATTCTAGCTGTTGGATTAGAGTATAAAAGTTTAACCCATGTGCAGTATTTCTCTCCCAGTTTAAATTTTTCCATCACTGAAAATAAATATGACCATTCAACTTGATCAAAGGCTTTTTCAGCATCTAGCGAAATAATTGCTAGATCTGCGTTAGCAATTCTATTTGAGTATATCATATTAAATAATCGTCTCAGATTGTAAAATGAGTGACGTTTTGGGATAAAGCCTGTTTGGTCAGAGTGTATTAATTTGTTAATCACTAAACTCAATCTACAAGATAGGATTTTCATTAGTATTTTCTGATCAGTATTTAATAGAGCTATTGCTCTATATGTGCCGGGTCTTCCAGATCCTTATCAGTTTTAGGTATAAGTGTTATTGTAGATTTGTTTAAAGTTTAAGTTTAAGTGGCCAGAGGATCTGGGGTGATGGAGGAACCAATGGAAATCCACATTAGGCAGGAAATGGGGTTGGATAGACTGATGGGACTGAAGGCTGATAAATCCACAGGGCCTGGTGATCTGCAACCCAGGGTACATAAGGAAGTGGCTCTAGAAATCGTGGTTGCATTGATGATAATTTTCCAATGTTCTATAGACTCAGGACCAGGTCTAAACCCCTCAAAACGACTCCAAACCCCTGGAGACCCCTCTAACCTCCTTCTAAATCTAACACCTTCTAAATCTCTCGAAAACCCTCTAACCCACCATACCCCTCAAAACCCATCTAAAGCCCTCCAAGTCCCTCTAAACCCCGTATAACTACTTTAAATCCATCGAAACCCCTCTAAACGCCACAAAACACCTCTAAATCATTCTAAAACCCTACAACCCCCTCTACATACTTCTAACACTATCTATCCCCATCGAAACCCCTCGAAACTATTTGAAAGCCCTCTAAAACCCTTCCAAGCCTTTCTAAAACCCTCAGAACCCTTCTAAACATGTCTAAGTCCTTCTAAACACATCTGACACTATCGCATCTCTCGAAACCCCTCTAACTCTTTTAAACCACTCTAAATCCGTCGAAGCCCCTCAAAACCCCTAAAATCCTCTAAACCCTTCCAAGCCACTCTTAGCCCATCTGAACCCCTCTAAACACATATTACCCCCTCTAAGCCTCACTAAACCCTCTAAAATGCTCGAACCCCTCTAGACCATTCGAAACCCCTCAAATGTGCAGACTTAAGAACAGCTTCGCACAGTACGGAGCTTCAGATGTTGGTTTCAACCGAAGATAGACACAAAATGCTGGAGTAGCCTAGCGGGACAGACAGCATCTCTGGAGAAAAGTGTCTCGAAAAGGAAGAGTGCGAGTCCGCACTGACAAGCGATCCCCACACATTATCGATGTCCTACACACACTGGGGACAATTTACATTTAAACCTGTATATCTACAAAGCTGTGCGACATTGGAGTTTGGGAGGAAACCGAAGATCGGAGAAAATCCAAGCGGTCAGGGGGAGAACGTCCAAACTCCGTACAAACAGCACCCTTGGTCGGGATTGAACCCGCGTCTGGCGCTGTAAGGCAGCAACTCTACCGCTGTGCCACCGTGCTGGATAGCTTTAGCTGAGAAACACAGATATAACAAAAAGCTGCTCGTTTCGTAGCAGACTCGTACATTTCTCACCAGTCTGGCATTTTTCGCAGGCGCCTCGAGCTTTTCGCAAATTCCTTGCACTTTTCGCAACAGGCTCGCAGTTTTCGTAAACCCCTCTATACCCTTCTGAACCCCTCTGACCACCTCTAAACTTCACAAAACCGCTCCAAACCCCCTCTAAACCCCATCTGAACCTCTCGAAACCCCTCTAAATAGCTCTGAACTCCTCTTAACCCTACACCCCTCTAAACCTCACTAAATCCATCTGAACCCTTCTGACCCCTAAAACCCCTCTCTATCCCATTCGAAACCCCTCAGACCCCTTCTGAACCCCTCTGACCTATTCTAAACCCATCTGACCCACGCTAAACCCCTCTAAATCAATCTCAACCCTTCTAAACCCCTCCGAACTCCTCCAAACCCCTCTGAACCACTGAACCACTCCAAATCCCTCTAAACCCGTCTGAACGCCTCTAAACCCCATGTCAACCGCTCTAAACAGCTGTAAACGCCTCAAAACCGCCCTAAATATCTATAAACACGTATAAACCTGTCTAACCTCATCTAAACCCCTCTAAATCCCTCGAAACACATCTAAACCCCTCTAAAGCCATCTAATCCCCTCGATAACCCCTAGAAACCACTCTTAACACATGGAAACCCATCTAAACCCCCTGTAAACCCGTGTAAAACTCTAACCATCTCTAAACCCACCTAAAATACTCTAAACCCCACCCAATGCTTCCAAACACCTCCAAGCCCCTCTAAGCCCCTCTAAGCCCCTCCAAACCCATGTGAACCCCTCTAAATCACTCTAACCCGCTATAAATCCGTCTAAACCCCGCGTAAACCGCCGTAAACACCTCTAAGCCCCTCTAAACACATGTAAACCCATGCAAACCCCTGTTAAACCCGTTTAAACCCCCTAAAACCCCATGCGAACTGCTCTAAACCCCTCTAAACTCATATACACGCCCTGTAAACTCATTTAAACCATTCTAAACCCCGTGTAAACCCCTCTAAACCACTGCAAAACCTCTGTATACCTCTGTAAACGCTTAAGATATACTCCAAACTTCTCTAAACAACGCTAAACCCCTCCAAACCCATCTAAACCACTGTAAACCTCCTTAAACCAATCTAATTCCCTCTAAACCTCTCTAAACCCTTCTAAACCCCTCTGAGCCCTGTAAATCCCTCGAAACCCATCTAAAGCCCTTTAAACCTCTGTAATCCCCTCTAAACCCTGTGATCCCCTCTTAACAACGTTAAACCACTCTAAACCCCACTAAACACCTTAAAACACATCTAAACACCTTAAAACACATCCCTCTGAAACCCTCCAACCCCTTCTAAACCCCTCTCACTCTAAACACCTCTAAATCCCTCTACACCCCTCCAAAGCTCTCTAATCCCCTCCAAACCCCTCTAAACCCATGTAAACCCCTCTAGATCACTGTAAACTCCTGTAACACCATGGAAACCACTGTAACCCCCTCTAAATCCCCTATAAATCCCACGTCAACCCCTCTTAACGCCTGCAAACTACTGTAAACATCACTAAACCCCTCTAAACCCATGTAAACCCCTCTAAATCACTGTAAACTCATGTAAACCCATGTAAACCCCTGCAACCCCCTCTAAATCCCCTATAAACCCATGTCGACCCCTCTTAACGCCTGCAAACTACTGTAAACCTCACTAAACCCCTCTAAATCCATGTAAACCCCTCTAAACCCAGAAACACTGTAAACCACTCTAAACCCATGTAAACCCTCTGTAAACACCCCTAACCCCCTCGTAACCCCTCTAAGCCCCGTAAACCACGACAAACCCCCCGTAGACCCCTATATACCAATCTAGACTTCGCTAAACCCATGTAAACACTCTAAACCCATGTAAACACCTGCAAACCACTGTAAACCCCTCTACAACCCTGTACCCACTCTAACCCCCACATGTCTTTCCTCATATGAGGAAAGACTGGATAGACTCGGCTTATACTCACTAGAATTTAGAAGATTGAGCAGGGATCTTATAGAAACTTACAAAATTCTTAAGGGGTTGGACAGGCTAGATGCAGGAAGATTGTTCCAGATGTTGGAGAAGTCCAGGACAAGGGGTCACAGCTTAAGAATAAGGGGGGAATCCTTTAAGACCTAGATGAGAAAGGCTTTTTTCACAGAGAGTGGTGAGTCTCTGGAATTCTCTGCCACAGAAGGTAGTTGAGGCCAGTTCATTGGCTATATTTAAGAGGGAGTTAGATGTGGCCCTTGTAGCTAAAGGGATCGGGGGTATGGAGAGAAGGCAGGTACAGGATACAGAGTTGAATGATCAGCCATGATCATATTGAATGGCGGTGCAGGCTCGAATGGCTTACTCCTGCACCTATTTTCTATGTTTCTATGTTTCTAAAGCTCTACAAACCCATCTACAGCTCTCTAAACACATTTAAAGCCCTCTAAACCCCTCTAAATCCCTATAAACGCCTCTAAATCCCTCAAGCACTCTAACCCCTCTAAACTCCCTCTAAACTCCTCTAAGCCCATCTAAGACCATCTAGCCATCTAAACCCCTCAAGACTAAATCCCTCAAGACTACTCTAAACCCCTCAAGACTACTCTAAACCACTCTACAGGCATTGAAACCCCTCTAAACCCCATGTAACACCTTCTAAACCCATCTAATACTATCTAACCCACTCGAAACACTTCAAACCCCTTCGAAACTCCTCTAAATCCTTCGAACCGCATATAAAACCCTCTCAAGCCTTCTAAGCCCCACTAAGCCCCTCTGAACCACTTAAAACACCTATAAGCCCCTCTAAACCAATCTAAACCCCTCTAAGCCCATCGAAATCCCTCGACCCCGCTCGAAACCCCTCTAAACCCCTCAAATGTCCAGACTTAAGAACAGCTTCGCACAGTATGGAGCTTCAGATGCTGGTTTCAACCGAAGATAGACACAAAATGCTGGAGTAGCCCAGCGTGACAGACAGCATCTCTGGAGAAAAGTGTCTCAAAAAGGAAGAGTGCGAGTCCGCACTGACAAGCGATCCCCACACATTATCGATGTCCTACACACACTGGGGACAATTTACATTTAAACCTGTATATCTACAAACCTGTGCGGCATTGGAGTTTGGGAGGAAACCGAAGATGTCGGTGAAAATCCACACGGTCAGGGGGAGAACGTCCAAACTCCGTGCAAACAGCACCCTTGGTCGGGATTGAACCCGCGTCTGGCGCTGTAAGGCAGCAAGTCTACCGCTGTGCCACCGTGCTGGATAGCTTTAGCTGAGAAACACAGATATAACAAAAAGCTGGAGTAACAACGGGGCAGGCAGCATCTCTGGAGAATATCCACGCGGTCACGGGGAGAACGTACAAACCGTGCTGACGGCGGCCGTGGTCGGAATCGAGCCCGGGTCTCTGAACGTGAGGCAGCAACTCTACTGCTGTGCCACTCTTTACCGGCGCCCTCCCCTAATTTCCTATTTACTGGTGCCATCCCCTAAATCCCCATTTACTGGTGTCCTCCCCTGATTCACCATTTAATGCTGCGCTCCCCTAATGCCCATTTATTAGTGCCCTCCCCTAATTCCCCATTTACTGAGACTTGCTCTTTTTGCACCAGGCTCGCAGCTTGTGCGCTCGGCTCGTAGTTTGCAGACGAGGTTCGCAGCTACGCAGCAGTCTTGCGCAATTAGCACCAGCTCGCACTTGTCGGACCATGCTGGCATTTGTCGCAGACGGCTCGTACTTTTCGCACCAGTGTCGCACGATTCGCACCAGGCTCGCACTTGTTTCGCGCCACGCTCGCAGTTTCCGCACCAGGATCGCAATTTTCGCTCCAGGCTCGCACTTCTTGCGCCAGTGTCACAGTTTTCGCAGCAGGATCGCACTGTTTGTACCAGGCTCGCTCTTTTCGTAGCAGGCTCGTACATTTCTCACCAGTCTGGCATTTTTCCAGGCGCCTCGAGCTTTTCGCAAATTCCTTGCACTTTTCGCAACAGGCTCGCAGTTTTCGTAAACCCCTCTATACCCTTCTGAACCCCTCTGACCACCTCTAAACTTCTCAAAACCCCTCCAAACCCCCTCTAAACCCCATCTGAACCTCTCGAAACCCCTCTAAATATCTCTGAACTCCTCTGAACCCTAAAAACCCTCTCTATCCCCATCGAAACCCCTCTGAACCCATGTGACCTATTCTAAACCCCTCTGACCTACGCTAAACCCCTCTAAATCAATCTCCACCCCTCTTCCGTACCCCCTCTAAACCCCTCCGAACTCCTCTAAACCTCTCTGAACCAGGCTGAGAAGGGTTTAGAGGTGTGTGGGGGGCTTTAGAGGGGATTCGAATATTTAGTTGGGTTTAGAGGGGTTTCGATTAGTTCACAGGGTTTAGAGGGGGTACGGAAGGCTTTAGAGGTTTCGAGTGATTTACAGAGGGCAGAGGGGTTTAGAAGGGTTTAGAGAGGTTTAGAGGGAATTAGATTGGTTTAAGGAGGTTTACAGTGGTTTAGATGGTTTGGAGGGGTTTAGCGTTGTTTAGAAAAGTTTGGAGTTTTTCTTAAGCGTTTGCAGTGGTATACAGAGGTTTTGCAGTGGTTTAGAGGGGTTTACACGGGGTTTAGAATGGTTTAGAGGAGTTTACAGGGCGTGTATATGAGTTTAGAAGGGTTTAGAGCAGTTCGCATGGGGTTTTAGGGGGTTTAAACGGGTTTAACAGGGGTTTTCATGTGTTTAGAGGGGTTTAGAGGTGTTTACGGCGGTTTACAGGGGGTTTAGACGGATTTATAGCGGGTTAGAGTGATTTAGAGGGGTTCACATGGGTTTGGAGGGGCTTAGAGGGGCTTGGAGGTGTTTGGAAGCATTGGGTGGGGTTTAGAGTATTTTAGGTGGGTTTAGAGATGGTTAGAGGTTTACAGGGGGTTTAAATGGGTTTCGATGTGTTAAGAGTGGTTTCTAGGGGATATCGAGGGGATTCGATGGCTTTAGACGGGTTTAGATGTGTTTCGAGGGATATAGAGGGGTTTAGATGGGGTTAGACAGGTTTATAGATGTTTTGGATATTTAGGGCGTTTTCGAGGTGTTTACAGCTGTTTAGAGCTGTTTAGAGGGGTTTACATGGGGTTTAGAGGGGTTCATACGGGTGTAGAGGGATTAGGAGTGGTTCACTGGTTTAGAGGAGTTCGGAGGGGTTTAGAGGGGTTGAGATTGATTTAGAGGGGTTTAGCGTAGGTCAGATGGGTTTAGAATAGGTCAGAGGGGTTCAGAAGGGGTCTGAGGGGTTTCGATGGGGATAGAGAGGGTTTTTAGGGTTCAGAGGGATTCAGATGGATTTAGTGATGTTTCGAGGGGTGTAGGGTTCAGAGGAATTCAGAGATATTTAGAGGGGTTTCGAGAGGTTCAGATGGGTTTAGAGGGGGTTTGGAGGGGTTTTGAGATGTTTAGAGGTGGTCAGAGGGGTTCAGATGGGTATAAAGGGGTTTACGAAAACTGCGAGCCTGTTGCGAAAAGTGCAAGGAATTTACGAAAAGCTCGAGGCACCTGCGAAAAATGCCAGACTGGTGTGAAATGTACGAGCCTGCTACGAAACGAGCAAGTCTCAGTAAATGGGGAATTAGGGGAGGGCACTAATAAATGGGCATTAGGGGAGCGCAGCAATAAATGGTGAATCAGGGGAGGACACCAGTAAATGGGGATTTAGGGGATGGCACCAGTAAATAGGAAATTAGGGGAGGGCGCCGGTAAAGAGTGGCTCAGCAGTAGAGTTGCTGCCTCACGTTCAGAGACCCGGGCTCGATTCCGACCACGGCCGCCGTCAGCACGGTTTGTACATTCTCCCCGTGACCGCGTGGATATTCTCCAGAGAAGCTGCCTGCCCCGTTGTTACTCCAGCTTTTTGTTATATCTGTGTTTCTCAGCTAAAGCTATCCAGCACGGTGGCACAGCGGTAGAGATTCTGCCTTACAGCGCCAGACGTGGGTTCAATCCCGACCAAGGGTGCTGTTTGTACGGAGTTTGGACGTTCTCCCCCTGACCGCTTGGATTTTCTCCCACATCTTCGGTTTCCTCCCAAACTGCAAAAATGCACAGGTTTGTAGATATACAGGTTTAAATGTAAATCAACCCACAATTTTTAAAGGACAAAACAACTCAAGAATATATCACAAAACAGATTGAGATCTTCTTTGAAACAAATGGCAAACCAGAAATATCTTCGCCACTACTATGGGAAACTTTTAAAGCATATACACGTGGAATCATGATATCCTCTCAAGCATTTTATAACAAAGAGAATCGGAGGATACAGCAGGCATTGGAAAAGGAGATTAAACAACTATATATAGAAAACGCTGCTAACCCAACCATGATTAAACATAATAAAATCTCTGCATTGAAATATAAATTAAATAAAATACAATCAGACCAAATTGTAAAACTTTATCAATATACTAAACAAATACAATTTGAATTTGCAGATAAGCCACAAAAATTATTGGCTCGTCAATTAAGAAAATTGGAGGGAGAAAAAATAATCCATAGGGTTAAATCAGACAAAGGGGAATTATTAACACAAACCAAAGATATTAATGAGAGATTTTTGCAATATTATAAAAATTTATATTCAGCCAAAACGACAGAAAATCATATAGGAATAGAACCATTTCTAAAAAATTGTAATTTAAAGGTATTAGATTTAGAAGACAGAGAATCACTAAACGCCGAAATAACCATTAAAGAAATCGAAGAATCTATTAGGTCATTAAAAAATGGTAAAGCACCAGGACTGGATGGAATTGGCTTGGAATTTTATAAAACATTTGATGATTTAATGACACCACGGTTAAAGACACTTTATGAACATATTCATAAACAACAGAAATTACTTGGAACATTAAATGAATCTATTATAACACTAATACCTAAATTAGATAAAGATTTGGAGGACCCAGGATCGAAGAAGGGTCTCGACCAGAAACGTCGCCTATCTCCTTCGCTCCTTAGATGCTGCTGCACCTGCTGAGTTTCTCCAGCTTTTTGTGTACCCTCGATTCTCCAGCATCTGCAGTTCCTTCTTTAATACTCCAGATGTGGTCTGACTAGGGCCCTGTACAACTGCAGATGGACCTCTTTGCTCCTATACTCAACTCCTCTTGTTATAAAGGCCAAGGTGCCTTTCTTTCTTCACTTCCCTGAAAGCATTCACTTTCTTCACTGCCTGCTGTAACTGCATTCTTATTTTCATTGACTGATGAGCAAGGAACCCCAGATCCCATTGCACTTTCCATTTTCCCAACTTGACACCATTTAGATAATAATCAGCCTTCCTGTTTTTCTACCAAAGTGGATAACCTCACATTTATCCACATTAAACTCCATCTGCCATGCATCTGCCGACACACCCAACCTGTCGAACTCACCCTGCATTGTCATAGCATCCTCTTCACAGTTCACACTGCCACCCAGCTTTGTGTATTCTGCAAATTTGCTAATGTTATTTTGAATCCCTTCATCCAAATCATTGTAAATACCTGCGGGTCCTAGCACAAAGCCTTGCTCTACCCCAGTAGTCACCGTCTGCCATTCTGAAAGGGACCCGTTAATCCCTACTTTTTGTTTTCTGTCTGCCAACCACTTTTCTATCCATGTCAGCACTCTATCCCCAATACCATGTGCCCTAATTTTGCCCACTAATCTCCTATGTGGGACCTTACCAAATGCTTTCTGAAAGTCCAAGTACACTACGTACAATAAATCTCCCTTGTCCATTTTCCTCGTTAGATCCTCAAAAAGTTCCAGGAGATTAGTCAAGCAAGATTTCCCCTACGTAAATCCATGCTGACCCGGAACAATCCTGTTACTGCTATCCAAATGTGCAGCTATTTCATCTTTTAAAATTGACTCCTGCATCTCCCCCACCACCAATGCCAGGCTATCTGGTCTATAATTCCCTGTTTTCTCTCTCCAGCTTTTCTTACAAAGTGGGATAACATTAGCTACCCTCCAATCCACAGGAACTGATCCTGAATCTATAGAACATTGGAAAATTATCACCAATTCATTCATGATTTCTAGAGCCACTTCCTTAAGTATCCTGGTATGCAGACCATCAGGCCCTGGGGATTTATCAGCCTTCAGTCCCATCAGTCTACCCAACACCATTTCCTGCCTCATGTGGATTTCCTTCCATTCCTCCGTCACTGCAGATCCTCTGGCAACTCCTCAGTACATCAGGAAGATTGTTAATGTCCTCCTTAGTGAAGACAGATCCAAAGTACCTGTTCAACTGATCTGTCATTTCCTTGTTCCCCATAATAAATTCACCTTTTTCAGTCTTCAAGGGTCCAACTTTGGTCTTAACTAACTTTTTCGTCTTCACATAAGTAGGAAGCTTTTACTATCCTACTTTATATTCTTGGCTGCCTTACTTTCGTACCTCATCTTTTCTCCCAGTATTGCCTTTTTAGTTATCTTCTGTTGCTCCTTAAACATTACCCAATCCGCTTGCTTCCCGCTCATCTTTGCTACTTTGTACATCTTCTCTGTTACATTTAAATTGTCCCTGACATCCCTCGTCAGCCACATTCGCCCCTCACTCCCCTTGGAATCTTGTTTCGTATGTGGAATGAACTGATCCTGCACCTTCTGTATTATTCCCAGAAATACCTACCTTTGTTGTTCCACTGTCATCCCTGCTATGGTATCTTTCCAGTCCATGATGGAGGAGCCAGCTCCTCCCTCATGGGTCCATAGTCCCCTTTATTCAACTGTAACACTATCACCTCCGATCCACCCTTCTCCCTCTCCAATTGTAGATTATACTTGACCATATTATGGTCACTACCTCCTAACGGCTCATTAACCTCAAGTTCCTTTATCAAATCATTAAATAACTGATTCATTCATTAACAGATTCAATCATTCATCAGTTCATTAAATAACAATAAATTCAGAATTGCCTTCTCCCTGGTAGGCTCCAATACAAGCTGCTCTAAGAATCCATCACGGAGGCACTCCACAAACTCCCTTTCTTGGGATCCAGTACCAACCTGATTTTCCCAGCCTACCTGCATGTTGAAATCTCCCATAACAACTGTAGCATTACCTATACTACATGTCAATTTTAATTCCCGAATCAACTTGCACCCAATATTCACGTTTCTGTTTGGGGGCCTTTAGGGTATTTTTACCATTATAATTCCTTAGTTCTATCCATACTTACTCCACATCTCCTGTTTCAATGTCACCCCTTGCAAGGGACTGAATTTCATTCCTCACCAACAGGGCTACCGCACACCCTCTGCCCACCTGTCTGTCTTTTCAATAGGAGGTATGCCCTTGAATATTCAGTTCCCATCCCCGCCCGGCCTCTTGCAGCAATGTCTCTGTAATTCCCACAACAAGCCGTGCGCGTGAGTTTAGTTTTAGTTTTAGAGATGCAGAGTGGAAACAGGCCCTTCAGCGCACCGAGTCTGCCAAGGATATTTAAAATAAAAGGGCTGTTTAAAGATCACAAGCTGAACCTTTTTTTAAAAAAATCGAATTTGAAGGAAAAGTGAAGAATTCTAATGAAAATGTTCCCAAGAGCTGGCATCATTCTGGGGAGCACATGGTAATTTGTGATAACCAATCCGACAGAGATTTTTCGGTCTCCAATTCAAGGTTCAAAGATGTAAAAAGTTGGGTTTACAAGTGAAGCTTTGAGTAAGTCGAACCCTATTTTAAAAGAATTTTAAATTAAAAGGAGTCTGCAGATGCTGTAAACGGGTTCATGTGGAAGAATAAGCAACGGTTACACAAGCCAATTTAATTCATTTTGAAGTGAAAATGCAATTTGTCCAATTTAAACTAGTTTGCCTGACCCATGGTTATTTGCCCAGCCTCAAAGATTCACGTTTTCTCACCCCAGCAACAAAAAAGGCATGATTAGTCCAAAACTGAATAGATTATTCTACAGAGCCATCGTTTAAGACTCGGCTGAATCCAACATTCCTAAAGCACCACCATAATTAACTTGTTTAAAAAAGAACTGCAGATGCTGGAAAAATCAAAGGTTGACAAAAATGTTGGATAAACTCAGAGGATGTGGCAGCACGCATCTAGACACTGCCTCACCCGCTGAGTTTCTCCAGCATTTTTATCTACCATAATTAATGCACTCCCTTCACCCTGGAGGTGGGTACATGGAACAAGCTGCCAGAGGAGGCAGTGGAGGCTGGTACAATGGCATTTAGAAGATATTTGGACAGGACTATTTGGATTAATTGTCTGTTTCTCTAATATACACTGAACTATTTTTGCTGTTTGGTAAGGGTTTTACAATGCAATATGATCACACTACTGCAGTGCTGCTACGTAACCCGCTCCATGACACACTGAGGAGCACCTTCAGCAACAGACCAGTTCCACCAAGATGCAGCACAGAACGCCACAGGAGATCCTGTTTCCCCATGGATATCAAACTGTACAACACCACCCCCTTCTGTCGTGGGTAAGACTGACTACCCTCTCCCCCTCCCCAATCTTTGAACATCCCCAATCCTTTCCACTCTTCACTTTAATTTCATGTTTAGTTTAGTTTAGTTTAGAGAAACAGCGCAGAAACAGGCCCTTCAGTCCACCGGGTCCGCGCCGACCAGCGATCCCCGCACGTTAACACTCCGGCGTGCATTTGCTGTAAGGCAGCAACACTACCGCTGCGGCACCATGCCGCCTTTATCTTGTGTTTTATAACTGTTGGCAGATCAATTTCCCTCCTTGGATAGATAAAGTTCCATCGTATCGTAAGTCAGTATTTAATTGTTCATTTTGAGACATATGACAATTAAACCCTCTTGAATCTTGACAGGTACATGGATAGGATAGGTATGGAGAGATATGGTGCAAGTGCAGGCAGGAGGAACGACTGTAGATGGAGCATCTTGGTCAATGTGGGCAAGACAAAATGTGCAGGAACAGCAGATGCTGGTTTACACTGAAGATAGGCACAAAATGCTGGAGAAACTCAGCGGGACAGGCAGATCACAACTCAGCAATATGAATATTGATTTCTCCACCTTCAAGTAACCCTTGCGTTCTCTCTCTCTCCATCCCTCCCCCACCCTAGTTCTCCAACTAGCTTCATTGTCCTGTGAAACGTCATCTATCCATGTTCTCCACAGATGCTGTCTGTCCCGCTGAGTTACTCCAGCACTGTGTGAAACGTCACCTATCCATGTTCTCCAGAGCTGCTCCCTGACCCGCTGAGTTACTCCAGCACTGTGTGAAATGTCATCTATCCATGTACACTAGAGATGCTCCCTGACCCGCTGAGTAACTCCAGCACTCTGTGAAACGTCACCTATCCATGTTCTCCAGAGATGATCCCTAACATTTGTCGTTTCGGGTCGGGACCCTACCGGTTTGAGTGGCCCAGTGGAGTAGAGAAGCCAAGACAGTTGTTGCACCAACAGTGGGTAGAAAAAGGTCCAGAGAGGGTAGCAGGCTGGGGAGGGGAGGGGGGAGGGGAGAGGTGGGGGAATGTTGGAGACTGGAGACAGGAATGTCACTGGATGGATAGGATTCTCTCCCATAAAGAAAAGATCAGAGGTGGCAGAAGAGCCCTACGTCTCTAATGTCGGGGGAGTCCAGAACCAGGGGTCACAGTTTAAGAATAAGACCCGCTGAGTCACTCCACCTTTATCTTGGTCTATTAACAGATTCAGATCTACCTTAGATCTCCTCTGGTAAGTCTTCTTGGCGTTGTCCTTCTTCATCGGCATTCTCAAAACTTCTTGCTGGGATTATTAAACCACACCGTGAAGGTAAGAGTTTCGACCTCTAGTATCTAGCAGCTGCTTCAATGCCTGGCAGAATGGGTATGGTGCACCCACTTCACATTGTCAGATGGAATGGAGCCCGTCTCTCATGGTTACCGATGCAGTTGACTGTGAGGTCACCGGCCAGGCACATTATGAGGTCACCTCTGATTATGATGGTTTACAAACTTGCAATCTTACAAATGGAAGGCAGACCCCAGAAGGGAATAAACCACTTCACCGTATGACCACAGGTCACAGTGGTTATAACCAACTGGACTCAAATGTTAGATACAAGGAACTCAGTTCAGTTGGGTTTATTGTCACGTGTACAGAGAAAAGCTTTTTGTCGCGTGCTAAAAACAGTCAGCAGAAAGACAATGCATGATTACAATTGAGCTATTTACAATGTCTAGATACATGGCAAGGGAATAACGTTTAGTGCAAGATAAAGCCAGCAAGGATAGTCCGAGGGGTCACCAATGAGATGGATAGTAGTTCAGCACTGCTATCTAGTTGTGGTAGGATGATTCAGTTGCCTGATAGCAGCTGGAAATAAACTGTCCCTGAATCTGGAGGTGTGTGTTTTCACACTTCTGTACTTTTCCTAATTTGAGGAAGGTCATTCTTGCTATTGAGGGAGTGCAGCGTAAGTTCACCAGGTTAATACCGGGATAGCTGGACTGACATATCATGAAATAATGGGTCGACTGGGCTTGTATTTGCTGCAATTGAGAAGAATAAGAAGGAATCTTATAGAAACATATAAAATTCTTAAAGGAGTGAAGGCTAGATGCAGGAACAATGTTCCCGATGTTGGGGGAGTCCAGAACCAGGGGTCACAGGTTAAGAATAAGGGTTAGGCCATTTAGGACTCAGAAGAGGGAAAACCTTTTCACGCAGAAAATCTGTGGAATTCTCTGCCACAGAAGGCAGTGGAGGCCAATTCACTGGATGTTTTCAAGAGAGAGTTGGTTGTGGCTCTGAGGACAAACAGAATCAAGGGATTTGGGGAGATATCAGGAATGGCGTATTGATTTTGGATCATCAGCCAAGATCATATTGAAAGGCGGTGCTGTCTCGAAGGGCCGAATGGCCTGAACCTACCTATTTTCTCTGTGTCTACGTCATGGTGAGTCCAGCACTCGTTGATGTCTGGTCCTGAAGAAGGGTCCTGAACCAAATCGTGACCCACCCATGTTCTCCAGAGATGCTACTCAACCCACTGAGTTACTCCAGCACTCTGTTCCTTCATGGTCTGGCTTGTGCCTTGCTTATATGAAAGAGCTATATTGCCAATGCACACAAGCTCCAACTTTGCTGTCAACATGAAACTGTTGAAAGTGCAAGAAATTAAATATGTTGATGAAACCCGAGTGATGGACAAGATAATGCTTCACAGGAGAAAATTAAATCTGCATTGAATTTCATTTCGGAGTCACGTGAGTGACTTCGTGAAGAACCCGCCAGCACGCATGCGCGAGTGTGTTTTCTTTCAACAGGAACATGGACGGGAGAAACAAGGGCCGTAGGACGTCCGCTCGGAGTCGCCGGCCACCCATCCCGGAGCCCTCATCAACGGCTGCACCTGCGATTCAGGCCGGGAAAAAGGCGAGGAAGTCGGGGAGCCCTGTCGCTACAGGGCCCGACCCGCCGATACACCGGAGCTCCAGTGAGGATCCCGCGGAGCAGGATTTCGGTGTGCCACCGGAGCAGGTTGATCCTGACTCCGTATCGCTGTCGCCAACGGGCTCGTTGGTCGACCAGGGCAAGGGCTTGCGTGCTGCTGCACGGCCCTTCTTCCTGAGCCCTCGGAGGAGAGGGAGGGATGGAGCCCGTAAGCCTAGCCCTTTAGGGGCAAAGGCATCACCTGCCGCTAGAATGCGGACTGGTGAATTGGCGGGACTCAAGTCCACTGGGAGACCTGTAAGGACTAGTGTCGACTCCCCAACCACCAAGACTAGGAAGAGTCATCCGGGTGGAGTCCCGCCACGGTCACCGAGTCCCCCGTGGATGGGAGGACGGGACCGTGCGTCGGCTAGGCCCAGGATTAGGGCAGTCGGCAAGCCCGCGCGGACGTCCGGTCACCACCCCGAGGCGTCGGGTGCCGACCACTCACCGCGTTTGCCCTCAGAGGCAGCGGGATCGAGCTCCGCCAAAAGGAGGCGTTTGAGCGGGTCCGCGTGGGAATCGCTCAGCTTCGCTGCGGCGGCTGGTAGCGACAGCTTCCGGCACCGGGTTCACCTCGACGAGGTGCGGGCCGATGACCGGAGCCTCAGCAGTTCCGCAGAACATGAGGACTCCGACCGCCCGAGTTCTAAGGGCGAAGGGCATATTGACAGGATGGAGCGGATGTTGGAACTCCTCCTGCAACAGAATCAGAGGCAGGAAGCATCCAGCTCCAGAGGGCACAGGGAGATTTCACCATCATCAGCAGGCAGCCTGAGGCAGCCGGAGGATGAGGACATTTTGGGCCAAGCACCAGCTACATCGGAGGCCCCTCAGGAAGAGCTCCTCGATGTAGCAACAAAATTTGCATTATCAGAGACAGCGGGACTACCCCTCAACCCCAAACTGGCTGCCACCGTGGACTTCCTGACCAACCATCAGTTCCAGGAGGAGGTCCTGTCGGAGGCCATAAACAGGCACAAAGCCCCAGCGAACTGCAACTCCCTCAACGTGCCCATCGTCAATACGCCAATCTGGGGCAACATCAGCACAGGGATCAGGACCCAGGAGATGAAGCTCCAGGGGATCCTGAAGCTGCTCACTGCTGGGATTACCGCGTTTGCGCGGTCGGTGGACGGGGAGGATCTGAGCACCGAGCAGGAGGATGCTCTGGCTCTACTGTGTACCACACAGTATGTGATCAACGCCTTCAGGAAGAGCGTCATCAGACCCACGCTGAACCCAAAATTTGCGGGGTTGTGTAAAGCACCTCCTACGCCGCCACCCAGACAGTTGTTCTGGAAAGACCTCCCAAAGAGGGTCAAGGAGCTGGATGACCACGCCAAGACGGTGGGACTAATGCGGTCACAAATCTCGTCCAGGCAGGCGGCCAACAAAGCGCCATATTTCAGGCCACGAGGCCCTGCCGTTAGACCGGCAAGAACTTACGCTCCAGCTCCGCCTCAATTTCAGCAGCCTCAACAACCGCGGCCTTTTTTAGGGCTAGGCCCCCAGCGGCCACCATGGAAGATGTGGACGCCGCATCATCAGCCCAACCCAGCACCTCCACGTCCCGCCAAACATGTTAAGGACCGCCAGTAACCATGGAGGTAAGGCGGTCTGGTTTTCATGCACCTGCGTGCTTAACTTCACATGTTGGTGGGCGACTACGGTTCTTCACGGTGGCATGGGGAACCATCACTTCTGATGAGTTTGTCTTATAAAGTATTCAAGGCCATGAGATTGAATTCATCAATGGCAACATCCCTCCATCCCAGCATATGCCAGATCGGAAATTTACACTGTCCAGCAATGAAGCGGCAGTAGGCTATGCTGAAATCTTAAGGCTACAAGAAAAAGGCGTGATAGAAAGAACTATACACGAACCAATTGTATTTGTATCCAACGTATTCACAAAAACCAAGAAGGATGGATGTTGGGTTATTATTGATCTGACCCATTTGAGTACCTTTGTAAAATATACCCATTTCAAAATGGACACGTTCGAAACAGCCAAGTTATTGATTTCTGAAGGCTGCTTTATGGCATGCATTGATTTAAAAGATGCATACTATTCAGTATTCATTCGGGAACACCACAGGAAGTTCTTGAAATTTACCTGGATGGATCAGCTCTGGCAATACAAGGCTTTGCCAAATGGGCTTACCACAGCCCCTAGATTATTTACTAAATTGCTCAAACCAATTCTGGCTACACTAAGGAGACAAGGTCATATAGTGATGGCCTATCTGGATGACATCCTAATCATCGGGAACACCCTGGAATCAGCGGAACTGGCAGTCTCAGCCACCGTGGAAATTTTTCAGCAAATGGGGTTCATTATCCATCCAGATAAATCAAAGTTTTGCCCTTCACAGGTCATGGATTATCTGGGGTTTACGGTGGATTCCAATCGCATGAGGGCCACCATACCAACTAACAAAGTTGGGGATGTCACCCAAGTATGCAAGGATCTAGTCTGGGCCAGTATACCATCAATTAGACAAACTGCTAAGGTGATTGGCAAGATCGTAGCACTTTTTCCAGCTGCCCAATACGGACCTTTGCATTATCAAAATTTGCAGAGAGCCAAGATCTCAGCGTTAAAACTGAACGCTGGACATTTCGATCGACCAATGCAGCTGCCTCTCAAGGCAAAGATTGAGTTACAATGGTGGATTGACAATATTTGTGACTCATTTAAACCCATCATTTTGCCCAATCCGATGGTATACTTACAAACAGACGCAAGCTCCCATGGCTGGGGAGCTACGGACAACTACTCTAGTTGTGGGGGCAGATGGGACACTCTTGAATCTACCCTGTTGTTGACACAAGGGATAAACTATTTGGAGATGCTAGGAGCATTTCACGGACTTCGAGCTTATTGTTCTAACCTTACTGACGCTCATGTCCGTCTCCAAATAGATAATACCATTTCGGTGGCATATCTAAACCATATGGGCGGTACCAGGTCAATTTCATGTGATGAATTGGCAAATACAATTTGGTTCTGGTGTGTTCAACGGAATATTTGGATTTCAGCCACCTATTTACCAGGTGAACTCAATACAGTGGCGGACACCAGGTCACGCAAATTCAATGACAACATCGAGTGGATGTTGAATCCCCAAATATTTGCTAAAATTACGGCCAAATTTAGTAAACCGGATATCGACCTCTTTGCGTCACGGTTGAACCATCAGGTACCAACATACGTTTCATGGGAACCAGATCCTGGGGCAATGGCGATGGGTGCGTTCTCGCTGGACTGGGGGAAATGGTTCTTCTATGCATTTCCTCCATTTTGCCTCATCAGTCGGGTATTGCGGAAAATCCAGACAGATGTTGCTAAGGGCATCCTTATCATACCCGACTGGCCTACGCAGCCATGGTATCCGGTGGTCCTTGATATGATCAGTCAACCTTGGGTCCTCTTAGAGGGTTGCCCACAATTGGTAACAAACCCTGTGTCAGGGGAACCACATCCCTGCCACAGTTATCTAAACTTGTTGGCTTGCAGGTTCTGAACAGGCCATTACTGCAGTATGGCCTATCACCTAGAACCATGGATACCATCGGAGCGTCATGCCGGGAGTCCACCAGGCGGCAATACCTCTCACACATCCGGAAATGGGAAACCTACTGCGGCCGCTCCCACATTGCATACGACGCTGTAACCATCACCGACGTATTGGAATTCCTGGCGGGGTTGCACCATGATGAACACCTGAGCTACAGTGCCATCAACAGCGCCAGGAGTGCGCTGTCATTCTACCTCAATATTGAGGTAGGATCCAACAGGCTGGTGTCCAGACTCATGCGGGGAATATTCAATTCCAATCCGCCCAGATCGCGTTATAACATCACTTGGGATATCGGGAAGGTATTAACCCTGCTCAGGACGTGGTCGCCCATGGAGGGGCTTGAGCTGGACAAACTCACCCTGAAGCTGGTGATGTTAATGGCACTGACTTCAGCGCAGAGGGTACAGACACTCCACAAAGTCCGGATCGACAGGATGATCTCTACCCCTGCAGAAGTAGTCTTCTTCATAGACGAACTACTCAAGCAGCATAGACCTGGGTTCACAGGGCTGCAGCTGAAGTTCCCGGCATACCCCGCTGATGCAAGGCTGTGTTTAGCCGCCCATATCCGTCACTATGTGAAAGTGACGAGAAAGCTGAGGGGAATGGAGAAATACTTGCTTATCACCCACAAGAAACCTCACCATAGAGTGACGGTCCAGACGATATCCAGGTGGCTCAGGATCGTCTTGGGTAAGTCAGGTATTGACACTAATGTCTTCAAATCCCATTCCACCAGGGCTGCATCAACGTCGGTGGCAAGGGTCATGGAGGTGCCCATGGACCATGTATCTTGCCACAGCAGGATGGGCGAATGAAGCCATCTTCCAGCGGTTCTACAACAAACCTGTTGCCGCTCCTCTACAGTTCGCGGAGGCCGTGCTGAATGCAGGTCAAGAACGTGGAGATGTCCCCGAATGAGGGTTTTTTTCTTAGTTGTTAATAAATATTATTCTTATTTTTCAGTACAAGCAGTCTGGAAAGTTGGTTACTCCCATCCATCGTTAATAGTGGTGTGTGACAACATGGACGTGGTCCAGGGCATGGAATCACAGAGCTTCGAAGTCTTCACAAAGTCACTCACGTGACTCCGAAATGAAATAGTAAGATTAAACGAGAACTTACCAGTTCGAAGGTTGATCTTTATTTTATGAGGAGTTGCGATGAGGGATTTCGTGCCCTCCGCTCCCAACCCTCGATCATAAATCAACTGGTAATTAAAGTCTCTTCAATCTTACTATAACAAGTCATTTCTCTGTTGTTGTTTCTGTGATTCCACACCGCTACTTTGAAGAATGTCGCGCATGCGTGCTGGCGGGTTCTTCACAAAATCCCTCATCGCAACTCCTCATAAAATAAAGATCAACCTTCGAACTGGTAAGTTCTCGTTTAATCTTACTATTAAACCCCACTTGTAGAAACTAAACTAAAGGAAGATGTTCCCAACAGTTATGAGGTTGATTCTATTACTCCAGTAGTGAAGGGCAGGTGGGGGAGAGTCTAATGCAATTACACCCCTTCATTTGATCAACACAGGGGACAAGGGGTTGTCTTAATCATACTTTGATCTGTCAAGAAATAAAAGGCAAACAATATTAAATCTCAAGTGTTTTCATTTTGACATACAGTGTGGCAACGGGCCCTTTGGCCCACCGAGTCAATAGACAATAGACAATATGTGCAGGAGTAGGCCATTCAGCGCATCGAGCCAACACTGCCATTCAATGTGATCATGGCTGATCATCCTCAATCAGTAACCCGTCCCCCAGATCCCGTTGTACTTTCCCTTTTCCCAACTTGATGCCATTTAGATAATAATCTGCCTTCCTGTTTTTGTTACCAAAGTGGATAACCTCACATTTACCCACATTAAACTTCATCTGTCATGCATCAGCCCACTCCCCCAACCTGTCCAAGTCACCCTGCATTCTCATAGCATCCACCTCACAGTTCACACTGCCACCCAGCTTTGTGTCATCTGCAAATTTGCTAATGTTACTTTGAAGCCTTTCATCCAAATCATTGAAGTATAATATAAATAGCGGCGGTTCCAGCACGGAGCCTTGCGCTACCCCACTAGTCACTGCCTGCCAGTCTGAAAGGGACCCGTTAATCCCTACACTTTGTTTCCAGTCTGCCAACCAATTTTCAATCCATGTCAGCACTCTCCCCCAATACCATGTGCCCTAATATTGTGCACTAATCTCCTGTTACTGCTATCCAAATGTGCCGCTATTTCATCTCTTATAATTGACTCCAGCATCTTCCCCACCACCGGTGTCCACGCCAACCAGTACACCCGCACTATCCTACACACTGGGGACTTTTTACCAAAGCACATTAAACTACAAACCTGTATGTCTTTGGAGTGTGGGTGGAAACAAGAGATACGGGAAAACCCACGCAGGTCACGGGGAGAACGTACAAACTCTGTACAGACAGCACCCGGGTCTCTAGCGCTGTGAGGCAGCAACTCTACCGCTGAGCCACACTACCTTGTTGGGGAAAAATAGTTAAAAAGCAGCAGAATATTTTTGACATTTACCAAATGAGAGTTGTTTATAGTCAAAGCGTGTGTAGTTTGTTCCTGGCACAAAAATCCTTCTGCTTTATCAGTTTCACACTTAACTCTATAAACCTAAAGACTCCACTGTTGGAATGTAATTCAATATTTGACAAATCTGAATACCTTAACAGACAGATATAAAGTACACAGAGGGACAGTCCCTCTTTGTAGTCCCTGAGAAATCAGTGGCAGTGGCAGAGGGTTGTTCTGATGTTCTAAACCATGCCAATCCAGATATGATTGAATGACGGAGAGGACTTGATGAGCCAAATGGAGAAGGAACAACTCATTGGCCACAAGGGGTGCCACATGGTGGCAGCCTCAGACAAAAGTCTGCCTGTTTTTCCATATTTTTAACATTTTTAGTCTGTTTAAAAAGTATGTGTTGGAGTTTCCTAGTATTTCTATGTGGGGGGAGGTGGGTAGAGTAAGGGGGAAACTGTTTCCCAGTAATTTGTGGCGAGGATGTGACTATTCTCCGAGTCACATCTTTGCCCCCCCCACAACCCCGTGGGGCCTATCAACTGGATTGGTGCGGCCTTTCCTGCTGGAGACTGGACCAGAGCTTCAGCAGCGGCGCAGCACTGGATACATCGTGGAGCGGGCGATGCCTTACCCGGATTGTCGTTTGAAGTTCCGGGGTGTTGGACCTGCTGCTTCAACATCGTGGAGCTGTGGGTTGTAGAGCTTCCAGCCGTGGGCGGCGCTGACTTCAACATCATGGAGTCCTGGGATCCCTTTGCCGGAGGCCGCCAGTGTGAATCTCCGCCCAGCTCGGCCTGTGGACTTCGGGAGCCGTGGTCTCTGGTAAAAAGTGGCAGATTCGGAAGTCCAAGCTGCTGAGCATGTTCTTCCGTTACGATGTTGGTTACATCATCCCGGTGAGAGGGCCTGAACATCGGGACGTCATTGCAGCGACTGAGGGGGCTTGTAAGGCCCCGACCACGGGTAAACATCAAAGAACATCAAAGAGGAGGATGACTGAACTTTGGTGCCTTCCCTAACAGTAAGAAACTTTGAATCCGCTGTGTGTGGATGTTTGCGTTAAAGACTATCGTGTTCTGTGCTCTTTATTTTATTCGTATGGCTGTATGGTGACCCCACATTTCACTGGACCAATTGGTGCATGTGACCATAAATGTGTCTAGAATCTTGAATCTTTTGAATCATTGGGTTTGAAAGTTTGCAGAGGGATAACATACAACTCCCTTAGCATCGAGTGAATTGGTCGGCACGGTGGCGCAGTGGTAGAGTTGCTGCCTTACAGCACAAGAGACCCGGGTACGATCCGGACTATGCGTGCTGTTTGGACGGAGTTTGTACGTTCTCCCTGTGACCCGCGTGGGTTTCCTTCGGGTGCTCTGGTTTCCTCCCACATTCCAGAGATGTGCCAGTTTGTAGGTTAATTGACTTCTGTTATTTGGCTTAGTGTGAGGAATATAGGAGTAGTGTACGGGTGATCGTTGGTTGGCGTGGACACAGTGGGCAGAAGGGCCTGTTTTCATGCCATCTCTCTAAAACAAACTATTGCCGTTACCTCGTTGGTCTCAGTTTAACATTGCATGTGAAAGTCAGCAAAGTGCAAGATTCTTTCTATAGCCCTCAGACCAGTGAGCCCATGGGCTCAAACGATGATCCGGGTAAGGCATCCCCCGCTCCACCATGTATCCAGCGCTGCGCTGCTGCTGAAGCTCTGGTCCTGTCTCCGGCAGGAAAGTCCGCGCAAATCCAGTTGATAGGCTGCGGGGGGGGGGGGGGGGGTGGGGGGGGTGGGGGGAAGAGGCGACTCAGCCAGGAAGTGACTGTAAAACACTTTCCCCCTTACTCTACCCACCTCCCCCCACATAAAACCAGGCAGTCAGAAGCTTTTTAAGTTTAGTTTAGAGATACAGCACAGAACCAGAGCTCCGCGATGTCGACGCTGCAGGCCCGACACTCCGGAACTTCAAACAGCGATCCACATAGGCATCGCCCACTCCGCGGTGAATACAGCGCAGCGCCACCGCTGCCGAAGCACTGGTCCGGTCCCCGGTCTCCGGTAGGAAAGGCCGCTCCGATCCAGTTGGTAGGCCGCAAGGAGGGGGGGGCGAGGATGCCACTTGGAGAAATAGTCGCATCCTCGCCAGGAAGCGACTGGGAAACAGTTCCCCCCTTACCCTACTCCCCTCCCCCACATAGAAAAATGAAAGAATCCCCAAAACAAACTGTTTAGACAAACTAAAATGAAAAAAAAGATAGAAAAAAAATGACTAGACTGTAAGCAGAGGCTGCCTTCAATGAGGCGCCCCTAGTGGCTAGTTTTTGGATAGGCAGGGAATGGAGGGATAATGATTATGTGTCACGTTTGGCACACACATTGTGGGCCGAAGGGCCTGTTCCTGTGTTGTACTGTTCTATATTCTATACCTCAGGTTATCAATCTTTAACTTTAACAAAGGGTTTGGTGGGGAAGGGAAGGAGATGAGTTAAGCCAAGCTGATTTAGACTTTAGAAATATAGCGCGGAAACAGGCCCTTCGGCCCACCGAGACCGCGCCGACCAGCAATCACCGGCGCACTAGGGACAATTTACAAATTTTCTGAAACCAATTAACCTGGAAAACTTGAGGGTCTATGGAGTGTGGGAGAAAACCGGAGCACCCGGAGAAAACCCACGCTGTCACAGGGAGAAGGTACAAACTGCGTACAGGCAGCACCCGTAGTCAGGATTGACCCCAGGTCTCTGGCGCTGTAAGGCAGCAACTCCACCGCTGCGCCACCATGCCGCACAAATAGTTGCACATCAGATTAGACAAGTTAGGAAGAAGAACATGTGCAACATTGTAGATTCAATTGCGGAGTTTGATTACTTCAGGCAGCTGTTCTTGTAACAGATTGGTAAAAATAACTAATCATTTACTCCTCATGCCACCATTAACCTTGGCAAGGAGGATAGGAGGCACAGGTCAGTGGGGCCGAATGGTCCTATTTGCACAAACTATTTGGAGCAGTCTACTGGGATCACCAAACCCACGATGAGTCTGGACCCGAAAACTCACCCATTCCTCACCCATGGTGTAAACCAGCATCTGCAGTTCCTTCCGACACATTTTGAATGTGGTTTGAATGTTTACCTCATGCATTCCAAAAGATATGAGGCAGACATTACTGCTTCATTTCGAGCAAAGAGCCCAGTTTTTACTTGGCACCTGACCAAAACCAGAAGGTGTTTTACTTGTCTAAATGGGAGACAGTCTAAATGTCTCACCCAGCTAGCTTTTAAAATAAGCCAGCATTCTTCAACGTGGTTTAAGTGGAAAACTACAATTCTGAACTAGGATTAATCCTGTATTATTCACTAATGGCTGCATGCTACACTTGGGAGTTTTGTCTTCTTAAAAACATCTGTCACTTACACAGAAACTTTGAGTGTAACTACTTGAAAATGTTCACTGATCCTTGGCTCACTGCACAAGACTCTTGTCTTGAGCATAACTCTTGGATCTAAGCAAGCACATCACACAATTTCCCCTGCAACCGCAGGAGATGCAATACCTGTCCCTACACATCCTCCCTCAACTATGTCCAAGGACCCCGACAGTCCTTTCAGGTCAGGCAGAGGTTCACTTGCACCTCCTCCAACCTCATCTACTGTTCCAGGTTTGGACTCCTTTATATCGGCGAGTCAAGAGCAGGATCGGCAATTGTTCCGATGAACACCATGCTCAGTCCGCCAAAGCCTACACAATCACCTGGTTGCTAAACGCTTTAACTACCCCTCCCATTCCCACATTGACCTTTCTGTCGTGGGCCTCCTCCACTGTCAGAGTGAGGCCCAGCGCAAATTGGAGGAACAGCATCTCATATTCTGCATGGGCAGCTTACACCCCAGCGGTTTCACTATTGACTTCTCTAATGTCAAGTAACCCTTGCTTTCCCTCTCTCTCCGTCCCTCCCCAACCCTAGTTCTCGGACTAGTTTCACTGCCCTCCTGATTAAATATTACTGATTCTATGCCTCATTGTCATCTTCCCCTCAGCTAACGATGGACCATTCTACATTTCCTTATCATGAAGTTTGTTCCCAATGTTGGGGAAGTCCAGGACAAGGGGTCACAGTTTAAGGATAAGGGGGAAATCTTTTAGGACCGAGATGAGAAAAACATTTTTCACACAGAGAGTGGTGAATCTCTGGAATTTCATTTCGGAGTCACGTGAGTGACTTCGTGAAGAGCCCGCCGGCACGCATGCGCGACATATCGTCGCAACGCATTGCTGCCGACAGCTGGCGGTGGGGCGCGCTCCTCGCCAGCCCTTCAAAAGGAGCCGCTTAGGTAAGTTAAACTCACCTTAAGTTGGTTGGCCCTTGCTGTCGGTTTTGTCTTTCAGCAAGGGTGCGGATTGGAGTGTTCAGAATGTCTGGACGAAGAAGTCGTGGCCCGGCGCCCTCATCGTTTCCACCTGGGGCCGGGAAGAAGGCGGGGAAGTCATTGCCGTCTGCTGCTGCAGGTCGGGACCCGCTGAGTCGCCACAGCTCCGAGGAGGAGTGCGTGGAGGAGGACGTCGGGGTGCCTCCTGAAAGGGTGGACCCTGCCACAAGTTCGCCTTTGGCGACAACGGGGAAGGGGTTTCGTGCTGCGGCCCGACCCCCCTCCGCTAGCCCTTCATTAAAAGGCAGCAGAGGCGCCCGTAAGCCTAACCCGGTCCGGGCCAAGGCTCCACCAGCCGCCATGGAGCGGTCTGGTGCAACGGCGGGACCTGGGTCGTTAAGGTCTGCTACCCAACTCCCAACCCCCGCCGCCGGGACGGGGGGCTTGGGTACGGTCCCGCCTCGGTCGCCGAGTCCCCCATGGATGGGAGGACGAGACCATGCGTCGGCACCGTCCGAAATGCGGACAGCCGGCAAGCCTGTGCGGGCGTCGCTCCATGCTTCTGCTGGAGTCGACCCCAAGCCGTCAGGGCCCTTTGTGGCAACGGCTTCTACTCCTGCCAAGAAGAGGCGGTTGGACACCCTGCCCGCACGGGACTCGCACGGTTTCGCTGCGGCGGCCGAAAGCGATCCATTCCGGCACCGAGATCACTTCTCTGAGGTGCGGGCCGATGATAGGAGCCCCGGCATGTTTTCTGAGCCGGAGGACTCCGACCATCCGAGTGTTCAGGATGGGGGGCGTATTGACCGCATCGAGCGGCTGCTGGAGCTGGTACTCCATAATCAACAGCAGTACGCACCCACGGATATCGTCAGGCACAGGGCCGCCTCGCCGGTTTCCCTCATCAGCGAGCCACAAGGGGAAGAAGGGTTTGACCCCACCCCAACACCGTCGGAGCCACCGACAGCTGAGTTACTGGACGTGGCAGCCAAATTTGCTGCACCAATTACAACTGGACTTCCGCTCCAGCCAAAGCTGGCAGCAACAGTGGACTTTCTCACGAATCATCGGTTGCAGGAGGAAGTACTCTCACAGGCCACTCAGCGCCACAAGGCCCCGTCCAACTGTAATGCCCTCAACGTGCCACTGGTCAATACGCCCATATGGGGCAACATCGGCGTGGCTGTCCGCCATCAGGAGGTTAAACTCCAGCGGATCCTCAAACTCCTCACGGCCGGTATTACCGCCTTTGCGCGGTCGGTCGATGGAACGGACCTGTCATTGGATCAGGAGGATGCGTTAGCACTATTATGTGCCACCCAACATGAAATCAACGATTTCCGGAAGAACAGCATCCGTCCGTCTATCAACCCAAAATTTGCAGGGTTGTGTAAGCCACCGCCGCCCCCACCGCCCCGACAACTCTTCGGGGAAGACCTTCCGAAGAGGGTCAAGGAGCTGGACGAGGTAGCCAAAACGGTGGGACTTATGCGATCTCAGATCGCCCCCAGACCGATGGTGCCAAAAGCTCCCCCTGCTCGACCGCGAGGTCCGGTCGCATCAGCATCAAGACCATATGCTACTACTCAGCACTACTACCAACAGGGCCAGCAGCAGCGGTCTTTTTTAGGGTCAGGCACACAGCGACCCCAGTGGAAGATGAAGCCATCTTATCGTCAGCCCAACCCAGCACCTCCTCGGCCACCCAAGTATGTCAGGGACCGCCGGTGACCATGGAGGTAAGGCGGTCTGGGTTTCTTTCCCCTGCCCCTTTAATTTCACATGTGGGAGGGCGACTCCGGTTCTTTGCTAAAGCTTGGGTATCAGTTACTTCGGATAAATTTGTGTTACAAAATGTTCGGGGTCATTCTATTGAATTTATTGACGGCAAAGTTCCTCCATCCCAGCATATGCCTAAACGGAAGTTTACGCTGTCTGCTGTTGAGCAGGCAGCAGGCACGGCTGAAATTTTTCGTTTGGAACAAAAAGGCGTGATAGAGAAAACTATTCACGAGCCCATTGAATTCGTCTCCAATATATTTACTAGACCAAAAAAGGATGGAGGTTGTCGGGTGATTATTGATTTGACCCAGTTGAATACCTTTGTAACATATACACATTTCAAAATGGACACTTTTGAGACAGCCAAATCACTGATTTCGCATGGTTGCTTTATGGCATGTATTGATTTAAAAGATGCATACTATTCAGTGTCCATCCGGAAACATCACCGGAAATTTTTGAAATTTGTCTGGATGGATCAGCTCTGGCAATATCGAGCCTTACCAAATGGGCTTACTACTGCCCCTAGGCTCTTTACTAAATTACTTAAACCTATTATGGCCAAATTACGCATAGAACATCATATTGTCATGGCTTATTTGGATGATATTCTGATTATTGGCAATACTCTGGAAGCAGCTGAAAGCGCTGTTTTAGCAACTGTTACTATATTTCAGCAACTGGGGTTTATAGTTCATCCAGAAAACTCGAAGTTTCACCCATCCCAGGTTATGGATTATTTGGGTTTCACGGTGGACTCTATTCAAATGAGGGCCACCATTCCATTTCACAAGGTGGAGGATGTCTCCCTTGCATGTCAGGATCTCGCATCCGCCAGTATACCATCTATTCGGCATACAGCTAAGATAATTGGGAAAATCGTAGCTTTATTTCCGGCAGCCCGGTTTGGGCCTTTACATTATCAAAACCTGCAAAGGGCCAAAATTATTGCGTTAAAAAAGAACGCTGGTCATTTTGACAGACCTATGGAGCTGCCTTCTGATGCTAAGGTTGAGCTCCAATGGTGGGTGTCCAATATTGGCAGGGCATTCAAACCCATTGTTGTGCCCAATCCGGTGGTATATTTGCAAACTGACGCAAGCTCTCTAGGCTGGGGAGCTGCGGACAGCTCTTCTAGTTGTGGAGGCAGGTGGGATCCCCTTGAAGCTAGCATGTTGCTAGTACAAGGGATTAACTATTTGGAGCTGCTTGCAGCATTTCACGGACTGCGGGCATATTGTGCTCATCTTAGTGGCACTCATGTCCGTCTCCAAATAGACAACACCACAGCGGTGGCATATTTAAACCATATGGGCGGTACCAGGTCAGTCTCTTGTGACAAATTGGCTAATACTATTTGGTGCTGGTGTATTAATCGAGATATTTGGATTTCAGCCACCTATTTGCCAGGTAGGCTTAATACTGTGGCAGACACCAGGTCACGCAAATTCAATGATAGTATTGAGTGGATGCTGCATCCTCAAATATTTGCCCAAATTACAGCCAAATTTGGCCAACCGGATATCGACCTTTTTGCGTCCCGGTTGAACCATCAGGTACCGACATATGTTTCATGGGAACCAGACCCTGGGGCATTAGCGATTGATGCATTCTCGCTAGACTGGGGGAAGTGGTTTTTCTATGCATTCCCCCCGTTTTGCCTCATCAGTCGGGTATTACAAAAAATCAGGATGGATTCTGCCAGAGGCATTCTTGTCATACCCGACTGGCCTACACAGCCTTGGTATCCGGTGGTCTCTGACATGATTAGTCAACCTTGGGTCCCTCTAGAGGGTTGCCCGCATGTGGTTTCTCACCCTGTCTCAGGGGAGTTACACCCCTGCCATGCCTATCTAAAATTACTGGCTTGCAGGTTCTGACCAGGCCATGGATGCAGTATGGCCTTACCACCCGGACCATGAACACCATTGGAGCATCCTGTCGAGAGTCAACCAGGCGGAGATATCTCTCCCACATCACCAAGTGGGAAGCCTACTGCAGTCGCTCTCATATCACCTATGACGATGTCTCCATAGCCGACGTCCTGGAATTCCTCGCGGGGTTGCACCATGATGAGCACTTGAGTTATAGTGCCATCAACAGCGCCAGGAGTGCGCTATCATTCTACCTCAACATCGAGGTTGAATCGAACAGGCTAGTGTCCAGGCTTATGCGGGGAATATTCAATCTCAATCCGCCTACACCACGCTACAACATCACCTGGGATGTCAGGGATGTGCTTACCCTGCTCAGGTCGTGGTCACCCATGGAAGGGTTACAGCTGGACCAACTCACTATGAAATTGGTGATGTTACTAGCGCTGACTTCAGCACAGCGGGTTCAGACGCTCCACAAACTACGTATTGACAGGATGACGTCGACCCCTGGAGAAGTAGTCTTTTTCATCGATGAGCTACTTAAGCAGCATAGACCTGGGTGCACAGGGCTGCAGCTGAAGTTCCCGGCATACCCTGCAGATGCTCGGCTATGTTTAGCCACTCACATCCGTTACTACATCAAGGTGACGAGGAGCATCAGAGGAATGGAGTTGTACCTGCTTGTCACTCACAAACGACCTCACCATCGAGTGACAGTCCAGACGATCTCCAGGTGGCTCCGGATCGTCCTGGCTAAGGCAGGTATTGACACTAATGTGTTTAAATCCCACTCCACCAGGGCTGCATCTACGTCGGCGGCGAGGGTCATGGAGGTACCCATGGACCATATCCTCGCCACAGCAGGATGGGCGAATGAAGCTGTGTTCCAGCGTTTCTATAATAAGCCTGTTGCTGCTCCCCTTCAGTTTGCAGAGGCCGTGCTGAACGCCGGGTGTGAACGTGGGGATGTCCCTGATTAAAAGGGCGTTATTTGTTGTATTATTAATAAATCTTCTTTTTGTTTCAGTATAACCTCGTTTCATCAACTTGTTTACTCCAATCCATCCTTGCTAGTGGTGTGTCCGCATGGACGTTGTCCAGGGCGTGTAATCACAGAAGCTTTGAAGTCTTCACGAAGTCACTCACGTGACTCCGAAATGAAATCGTAAGATTGAACGAGAACTTACCAAGTTTGAAGGTTGATCTTTATTTCATGAGGAGTTGCGGTGAGGGATTTCGTGCCCTCCGCTCCCAACCCTCGATCATCTTCAGCTGGTAATCAGAGTCTCTTTAAATCTTACTATGCCAAGTCATTTCTGTTGTTGTTTCTGTGATTCCACACCGCTGCTTTGAAGAATGTCGCGCATGCGTGCCGGCGGGCTCTTCACGAAATCCCTCACCGCAACTCCTCATGAAATAAAGATCAACCTTCAAACTTGGTAAGTTCTCGTTCAATCTTACTATTCTCTGCCACAGAAGGTAGTTGAGGCCAGTTAATTGGCTATATCTAAGAGGGAGTTAGATGTGGCCCTTGTGGCTAAGGGGATCGGGGGTATGGAGAGAAGGCAGGTAAGGGATACTGAGTTGGATGATCAGCCATGATCATATTGAATGGCGGTGCATGCTCGAAGGGCCGAATGGCCTACTCCTGCACCTATTTTCTATGTTTCTATGTCTATGATCTGCTTTGATCTGTCATTTTCACACCTTTCCCCTCCATATCTCTACACTCCCTCCCAGTCAGAAGAAGGGTCTCAACCAAAAACATCACCCATTCTTTCTCTCGAGAGATGCTGCCTGCTCTGCTGAGTTGCTCCAGCATTTTGTGTCTATCTTCAGTGTAAACCAGCATCTGCAGTTCCTTCCCGCACTACTGTCAATGTCTGTGAACCACATTCCCTCATGATATTAATAAGCACATACTATTTGCAGAGGCAGCAGACCATGATCAGTTTAAGACACTAGATGGGAAAATAGGGCTTAGTGTCCCCTTTCTCCTACCCGTAAAGGACCGCAGCCAGTAAAGGACTTTGCCTACCTAGAGGAATGAGGGGGGATCCTCTTAGAAAATTACCGAATAGTGAAAGGCCTGGATAGAGTGGATGTGGAGAGGATGTTTCCACCAGTGAGAGAGACTAGGACCAGAGCACACTTTATTGCTTCTCGTTAGATCAGAAACTAAAATAAGAAACTCGCAGTACATTGAGCAACATCAGGTATCAAGAACGAAATTTGCCCTAAATTGCCCCACCTGCTCACTGGAACATTTCCAGCCTCATCCCATCTCTGGTTTTAAGCCAAATATCTGTGCTATTTAGCTTGGGAGATACTCTAGTAATTGCACAGAACAGTGCAGCGCAGGAACAGGCCCTTCGGCCCACAATGTCTGTGCTGAAGACGATACCAAAGGGCCTGTCCCACTTAACGCAACTTTTTTGGCGACTGCCGGCACCCGTCTTAGGTCATCGAAAATGTTCAACATGTTGAAAGTGTAGCAGCGACCAGAAAGATGTTATGACTCTTTGGGTGACCAGGAGATGACTCATGACCATACAGGCGACATCCTGGCGACATGTTGCGGGGTGAAGCCTGTGTGGTCCTGAGTAGTCACCCAAAGAGTCGTACTTTGTTCTGGTTGTCGCTGGATTTTCAACGTTGAACATTTTCGGCGACCAGTAACGACCCATGACGGGTGCCAACAGTTGCCGAAAAAGTTGCGTAAGTGGGACAGGCCCTTAAGGTAAACCAATGGGTGCCAATGATCCATATCCATGAGTAAATCCAAAAGCCTCTTAAATACCATTATTCACTGGAAAGATGAGAGGGGATCTTACAAGACATAACATTCTTGAAGGATTGGACATACAGGCTAGATGAAGGAAAAATGTTCCAAATGTTAAACCAGAGGTCACAGTTTAAGAATAAGGGGTAGGCCATTTAGAATGGAGATGGGGAAAAACTTTTTCACCCAGAGAGTTGCAAATGTGGAATTCTCTGCCACGGAAGGCAGTGGAGGCCAATTCACTGGATGTTTTCAAGAGAGAGTTAGATTTATCTCTTAGGGCTAATGGAATGAAGGGTATACGGTAAAAGCAGGAACGGGGTACTGAATTTACATGATCAGCCGTGATCATATTGAATGGCGGTGCTGGCTCAAAGGGCATATTTGTATGAAAACTTGCCTCGCACATCTCCTTTAAACTTTGCCTCTCTCACCTTAAAGCTCTGCCCTCTAGTCTTCGACATTTCCACTCTGGGAGAAAGGTTCTGACCGTCTACCATATCAATGCCTCCCAAATTTTACATTCTTCTATCAGGTCTCCCCTCATCCTCTGATGTTTCAGAGCAAAGAATAACAAGCAAACGCAGACTGGGCATTTGGCTAATAGTCAAATCTAATAATCAAATCTAAAATGGAGTCGCTCTTTTACAAAAGCATGGACGAGTAGAACAAAAGAATGGCTTGGTGCCAAGTCTGAATGACTTTGTAAATTATATGGAACACAATATGGAGGACAGGTTGTCTTTTCAATAAATACATTAAGATGGCAGCCTGCAGCAATAACATGTGGTTCTTCAAGGCCATAAAGAAGTCAAGATCTAACAAATTGGCTGACCCTCCGAGATAAGTAATAACTTGTTATTGGATGAGCTTGATTTGGACCCAGCCTTCCTATACTGTGAAAGGCTACAGAATCTTTCATTCATGCCATATTCAAACTGGGTAGGAGTGTTTTACTGATCAGAAAAATGTAGAATTGTGCTAACTGTCCTTTGTTCTGTGAGTGGGAGCCCGAGAAGCACTGAGCAACGTTTGTGCTGATTGTAGATGGCCATTCCCGTCTGACGAATCAATTAAAGATTACCATGGTCTACCTTTAACAGTTTTTGTTGCTATCTGCTTTTTAAGAAACAAACTTTGACACTATGTCTCTCAAATTTTACAATCTTCTATCAGGACCCCTCATCCTCCGATGTTTCAGAGCAAAGAATAACAAGCAAATGCAGACTGGGCGATCATTTTGTGGAACACCTTCGCTCAGCCAACCTGATCTCCCAATTGCTGGACACTTTAATTCTCCTTCCCATTCCTACACAGACCTTTCTGTCCTCCGTCCTCTCCATTGTCAGAGTGAGTGAAGCTAAATACAAATTGGAGGAACAGTATCTCATATTTTGCTTGTGCAGCTTACAGCTCTGTGGTACAAATATTGATTTCTCTCACATCAGGTAGCTCCGGCATTCCCCGGATCCCTCCCCCACCCAAGTCGCACCAGCTTCTCGTTTTCACCCCACAAACAGCTTACAATGACCCGTTTCCTTTATCATCACTTTTTTGCATATCTTTCACTCATTGTACTTTATCTCTCCACATCACCGTCTATATCTCTTGCTTCCCTGATCCCTAACCAGTCTGAAGAAGGGTCTCTACCTAAAACATCACCCATTCCTTCTCTCCATGATGCTGCCTGTCCCGCTGAGTTACTCCAGCTTTTTGTGTCTATCTTTGGTTTAAACCAGCATCTGTACTTCTTACACAACAAACAACCTGTTAGTCTGTTTCGGTTACGCTGGTACTTAAGCTAATTAGAAACTCCTGCTCCATAATGAATAATTTTGTAAAGACTATTTACACAGAAGAGAACCAATCCATGGCCTGGTGTTTTTCACAGAGTGAAGGGAACAACCTTGAGGGGTGCAAACCGCAGCAATTACCCCCTCGATCTCCGAATGTTGTACCTAGAGTGTTACTTTCAGAAATTCTAGACATCGCACAACAGGATAAGAAACCGGGGAGGACATACACAATTTTAATCTCATATTTTAAACAGATGGGGTGAAAGGCCTGTTTGCTTGCTGTATAACTAGGATTCCAATTCCCACATAGGGTTGCCAACTGTCCCGTATTAGCCGGGACAGCCCGGATTTTGGGCTAAATACCGCCCTTGTCCCGTATTTGACTGCTACTACTCGGGTCGAGGGGACTGTCGGGTCGGAGCGCCACGTCCGCCCCGCCTCACACATCCCGACATTGTGCAGCCCCTGGAGTGCAGCAGCAGCAGCGCCTCGCCCGTGGCCCCGTCGGTCGGCAGCCCGGCCAGCTGTCTGACCTTTGGACCTTCGCTTGCCTCTGACACCACCACCCCTCCTTCTCATGGCCGATCATCAGTTCATGAGTTGGATGGGGTGCTGGACTTTGCGAGCTATGTCACCCGGGCCAAAACTCCTCAGCTGGCCCGCCGGCAGGGCTTTGTGTGCAGTCCAGCACCCGGGCCAACTCATCATTCACCCAGCCACGGCTGAATTGCCGTCGGGAACTTGTCCCGTATTTTGACCTTTTGCCCCTTATTTGGGAGTGAGAAAGTTGGCAACCCTATTGCCACAGGTAATCGCACTCTGCCTCAGTCTCAACTGGAAAGCTTCCTAATGTCGAACAAGTATCTGCAACTAGTGCTTCCCCATAAATGAGAGGAATAGATCGGGTAGAAGAACAGAGTCTCTTGCCCAGAGTAGGGGAATCGAGGACCAGAGGTCATAGGTTTAAGGTGAAGGGGAAAAGATTTAACAGGAATCTGAGGGGTAACCTTTTCACACAGAGGGTGGTGGGTGTCTGGAACAAGCTGCCACAGGAGGTAGTTGAGACTGGGACCATCCCAACTTTTAAGAAACTTTAAGACGGGTACATGGATAGGACACATTGGGAGAGATATGGACCAAATGCTGGCAGGTGGGCCTAGTGTTGCTGGCCGGCGTGGGCAAGTTGGGCTGAAGGGCCTGTTTCCATGCTGTATAACTAAATGCAGAGAGCGATTTTGATAAACTAGCCAACAAATTTCTCTGCACACTGCTGTTATTTTTCTCAGTTCAGTTCAGTTTAGTTTATTGTCACGTGTACCAAGGTACAGTGAACAGGTTTTTGTCACGTGCTCATTTTGTCACGTGCTATCCAGTCAACAGAAAGACAAGACATCATTACAATCGAGCTATTTACAAGGTACAGATACGTAATAAGGGACTAACGTTTAGTGCAAGGTAAAGCAAGCAAAGTCCGACCAAGGATAGTCCGAGGGTCACCAATAAGGTAGATAGTAGTTCAGCATTGCTCTCTGGTTGTGCAGTTGAGCAAATCCTAGACCAAGTGATGCTGAGAGAATATGACTGCATTATTTTGCGAATCATAGATTGACACTGGATGATGCTGGAGTAACTCATCTCTGGATAGAATAAATGGGTGACGTTTTGGGTCGCAACCCATCTTCAGACTCTTTGTACATAGTGTACAAACCTGTGAGCATCAGCAAGAGTTCTCCTTCAATAAATCACAGTGTCACTTTCAAAGCCCAACCCAAGAGCTGTTCTTACCCGGTCTGTGCAAACTTCAGGGCAATGCCAGACAAATACCAGGCATATCTCATTAGTTTGCACAAATTCAGCCTAGTAGATAAGAATTGTGTTTAGCCAGCATGTTTACAGTTCCAATTAAGCAAACAAAAACAATAATGAATGCTTTGAATGGTCAAAACAGATGAAGGGTCCCGTACCTGGAATGTTGATGCTTCTCCTTCCACAGATGCTGCCTGACCTGCTGACGCTGTTTCCAGCATTGTGTTTCATGTTTTGCAACATCTGCACGTTTGGTTTTCCCAAGGGGCTCTCGCCTACATTTATACCCTTGACATTTGCCAAACTTGACAATGAGTTGGGGAGGGATCTTCATAACTATTGGAAGTTGGTGAGTGGAGGTGGCGACTTGTGTCGGAAGGAACTGCAGATGCTGGTTTACACCGAAGATAGACATGAAAAGCCACAGAAAAGGAATAGGTGACATTTCGGGTCAAGACCCTTCTTCAGGCTACTTGCTTTTTACACACAAAAGGTGGATGATGCAGGGACTATCCTAACGTTTAAGAAACAGTTAGACAGGTATATGGATAGGACAGGTTTAGAGGGATATGTGCCAAACGCAGGCAGGTGGGTCGAATGTAGACGAGGCATGTTGGTTGGCGTTGGCAAGTTGGGCTGAAAGGCCTGTTCCCATACTGTACAACTCTATGATATAGCAAATGTGCATACATATTATATAACCTCACAACGACACCTTAATATGAGCCAGAGAACAACATGGCCATTTTACTGTTAGTAAGATGGATGGACAACACAAGAGCAATGGGAACAATACCGAGCTTCCCACCAAAACACACAGCTACCCAATGTCTTCAGCATCCGAGGAAGGGACCCGACCCGAAACGTCACCCATTCCTTCTCTCCAGAGATGCTGCCTGTCCCGCTGAGTTACTGCACCATTTTGTGTCTACCTAATGTCACACTTACATCAAAAATACACCATTAAGGAATGTATGTTTCGATCCTGCTAAAGTTGGAGGTCTTCAATCTAGTGTGGGATGCATTACAAAGCTAGAGCCTGGTAGCTCATACACAAAGAAAGATACCATAACTGAAAAGAGGGCAGGATCACAATTGCAATCAAACATCGTGTTGCATATTGAAAACTTGTTTAATTAGCAATAATTGCATCTTGGAACGTTGATCAAAACTTTTAGGGTGGCACAGTGGTGTAGCTGGTAAAGTAGCTACCTCACAAAGCCAGAGATCAGGGTTTGATCCTGGCCTCTGATGCTGTTTGTGTGGAGTTTGCAGGTTCTCTCCGTGACCCTGCAAATTTAGTCCAGGTGCTCCATATAAACATAGAAAATAGGTGCAGGAGGAGGCCATTCGGCACTTCGAGCCAGCACCGCCATTCATTGTGATCATGGCTGATCGTCCTCTATCAATAACCTGTGCCTGTCTTCTCCCCATATCGCTTGACTCCACTAGCCCCTAGAGCTCTATCTAACTCTCTCTTAAATCCATCCAGTGATTTGGCCTCCACTGCCCCCTGTGGCAGGGAATTCCGTAAATTCACAACTCTCTGGGTGAAAAAGTTTTTTCTCACCCCAGTCTTAAATGACCTCCCCTTTATTCTAAGACTGTGGCCCGTGGTTCTGGACTCATCCAACATTTGAACATTTTTCCTGCATCTAGCTTGTCCAGTCCTTTTATAATTTTATATGTTTCTATAAGATAACCCCTCATCCTTCTGAACTCCAGTGAATGCAAGCCTAGACTTTTCAATCTTTCCTCATATGACAGTCCCGCCATCCCAGGGATCAATCTCGCGAACCTACGCTGCACTGCCTCAATCACAAGGATGTCCTTCCTCAAATTAGGAGACCAAAACTGCACACGATACTCCAGATGTGGTCTCACCAGAGCCCTATACATCTGCAGAAGAACCTCTTTACTCCTGTACTGAAATCCTCTTGTTACGAAGGCCAGGTCTCGCTGTACCTCTCCCTTACCTAACCTAACCCATATAACCATATAACAATTACAGCACGGAAACAGGCCTTCTCGGCCCTTCCAGTCCGTGCCGACCATTCATTTTCCCCTGGTCCCATCTACCTGCACTCAGACCATACCCCTCCATTCCCTTCCCGTCCATATACCTATCCACTTTACTTTCAAATGTTAAAATCGATCCTGCCTCCACCACTTCTACAGGAAGATCATTCCACACAGCCACCACTCTCTGAGTAAAGAAGTTCCCCCTCATGTTACCCCTAAACTTCTGTCCCTTAATTCTCATGTCATGCCCTCTTGTTTGCATCTTCCCTACCCTCAATGGGAAAAGCTTATCCACGTCAACTTTGTCTATCCCTTTCATCATTTTAAAAACCTCAATCAAGTCCTCCCCTTAACCTTCTGCACTGCAAAGCATAAAGACCTAACTTGTTCAACCTTTCTCCGTAACTTAGTTGCTGGAACCCAGGCACCATTCTAGTAAATCTCCTCTGTACTCTCTCTCTTTTGTTGACATCCTTCCTATAATTAGGCGACCAAAATTGTACACCATACTCCAGAATTGGTCTTACCAACGCCTTGTACAATTTTAACATTACTTCCCTACTCCTATATTCAATGCTCTGATTTATAAAGGCCAGCACACCAAAAGCTTTCTTTACCACCCTATCTACATGCGATTCCACCTTCAGGGAACTATGCAGTTATTCCTAGATCCCTCTGTTCCACAGCATTCCTCAATTCCCTACCATTGACCATGTATGTCCTATTTTAATTTGTGCTGCCAAGATATAGCACCTCACACTTATCAGCATTAAACTCCATCTGCTATCTTTCAGCCCACTCTTCCAAATGGCCCAAATCTCTCTGTAGACTTTGAAAATATACTTCATTCTCCACAGCACCACCTATCTTAGTATCATCTGCATACTTACTTATCCAATTTTCCACCCCATCATCTAAATCATTGATGTACATGACAAACAACAGTGGACCCAACACAGATCCCTGAGGCACCCCACAGGTCACCAGCTTCCAACCTAACAAACAGCCATCCACCATTACTCTCTGGCATCCCCCATTCAGCCACTGTTGAATTCATCTTGCTACTCCGCCATTAACACCCAAAGATTGAACCTTCTTAACCAACCTTCCATGGGGAACCTTGTCAAAGGCCTTACTGAAATCCATATCGACAACATCCACTGCTTTACCCTCATCAATTTCCTTAGTAACCTCTTCAAAAAATTCAAGAAGGTTTGTCAAACATGACCTTCCAGGCACAAATCCATGTTGACTGTTCTTGATCAGACCCTGTTTATCCAGATGCTAATATATATATTATCTCTAAGTATCCTTTCCATTAATTTGCCCACCACTGACGTCAAACTAACAGGTCTATAATTGCTAGGTTTATTCTTTGAACTCTTTTTAAACAATGGAACAACATGCGCAGTACGCCAATCCTCCGACACTATTCGCGTTTCTAATGACATTTGAAATATTTCTGTCATAGCCCCTGCTATTTCTACACTAACTTCCCTCAATGTCCTGGGGAATATCCAGTCAGGACCTGGAGACTTATCCACTGTTATATCTTTCAAAAGTGTCAGTACTTCCTCCTCTTTGAATCTCATAGTTTCCATAGCTACTCTACTTTCTTCCCTTACCTCACAGAGTTCAATATCCTTCTCCTTGGTGAATAACGAAGAAAATAAATTGTTGGTTATCTCCCCCATCTCTTTTGGCTCTGCAGATAGCTGTCCATTCTGGCTCTCTAATGGTCCAATTTTATCCCTCGTTATCCGTTACCCCCTTGAGATAATAATATGCCCCCTTGTTTTTGCTACCAAAGTGGATAACCTCATATTTATCTCTATTATACTGCAACTGCCACGCATCTGCCCACTCACTCAACCTGTCCAGGTCCCCCTGCAACCTCCTAACATCCTCTTCACAGTTCACACTGCCACCCAGCTTTGTGTCATCCGCAAATTTGCTAGTGTTGCTCCTATTTTCCTCTTCCAGTTTCCTTCTGCATTCTAAAGAAGTGGGGTTTTATAGGTTAATTGGCCTCTAGTGTGTAGGATACAAAAGGCGGGACAAAGTGAACCTACTGAACGGGTGAACAATGGTGGGTGTGGACTCAGTGGGCCGGAGACTAAAACTATAACTAACACAATCTGGCTTCCTCCAATATCCTTCCAATACATATGGGATAGCCCCAGTGTGTAGGGAGTGAATGGGAAAGTGGGATAGCATAGAACTATAGGGTGAACAGGTGATCTATGGTCAGTATTGGCCGTGGGCAGAGGGGCCCATTTCCATCCTGGATCATTAAGCTAAACCTTTAAGTGGTGTCATTCGAATCTACGACTAGTCTCGGAATGTTAAATTCCTGCTCAGAAGTCGTGGCACTACTGTGGTGAAGGGAAAACCAGAAACACAGAGAGAGAGAGAGAGACACATGCGCACACGCACACGGAGACAGGCGCACACGGAGACAGGCGCACACGGAGACAGGCGCACACGGAGACAGGCGCACACGGAGACAGGCGCACACGGAGACAGGCGCACACACAGACAGGCGCACACACAGACAGGCGCACACACAGACAGGCGCACACACAGACAGGCGCACACACAGACAGGCGCACACACAGACAGGCGCACACACAGACAGGCGCACACACAGACAGGCGCACACACAGACAGGCGCACACACAGACAGGCGCACACACAGACAGGCGCACACACAGACAGGCGCACACACAGACAGGCGCACACACAGACAGGCGCACACACAGACAGGCGCACACACAGACAGGCGCACACACAGACAGACGCACACACAGACAGACGCACACACAGACAGACGCACACACAGACAGACGCACACACAGACAGACGCACACACAGACAGACGCACACACAGACAGACGCACACACAGACAGACGCACACACAGACAGACGCACACACAGACAGACGCACACACAGACAGACGCACACACAGACAGACGCACACACAGACAGACGCACACACAGACAGACGCACACACAGACAGACGCACACACAGACAGACGCACACACAGACAGACGCACACACAGACAGACGCACACACAGACAGACGCACACACAGACAGACGCACACACAGACAGACGCACACACAGACAGACGCACACACAGACAGACGCACACACAGACAGACGCACACACAGACAGACGCACACACAGACAGACGCACACACAGACAGACGCACACACAGACAGACGCACACACAGACAGACGCACACACAGACAGACGCACACACAGACAGACGCACACACAGACAGACGCACACACAGACAGACGCACACACAGACAGACGCACACACAGACAGACGCACACACAGACAGACGCACACACAGACAGACGCACACACAGACAGACGCACACACAGACAGACGCACACACAGACAGACGCACACACAGACAGACGCACACACAGACAGACGCACACACAGACAGACGCACACACAGACAGACGCACACACAGACAGACGCACACACAGACAGACGCACACACAGACAGACGCACACACAGACAGACGCACACACAGACAGACGCACACACAGACAGACGCACACACAGACAGACGCACACACAGACAGACGCACACACAGACAGACGCACACAGACAGACGCACACACAGACAGACGCACACACAGACAGACGCACACACAGACAGACGCACACACAGACAGACGCACACACAGACAGACGCACACACAGACAGACGCACACACAGACAGACGCACACACAGACAGACGCACACACAGACAGACGCACACACAGACAGACGCACACACAGACAGACGCACACACAGACAGACGCACACACAGACAGACGCACACACAGACAGACGCACACACAGACAGACGCACACACAGACAGACGCACACACAGACAGACACACACACAGACAGACACACACACAGACAGACACACACACAGACAGACAGAGACGCACACACACAGACACAGAGACGAAAAAACACACAGACACAGACACACACACGGACACACACAAACACACGCACGCACACACAGACACACATAGATGCACACACAGACACACCAGGTCAGCAGGCCAGTTACCACCTACGTCCTTCCAAAATTGTACACCATACTCCAGATTTGGTCTCACCAATGCCTTGTACAATTTTAACATTACATCCCAGCTTCTATACTCAATGCTCTGATTTATAAAGGCTAGCATACCAAAAGCTTTCTTTACCACCCTATCTATATGAGATTCCACCTTCAAGGAACTATGCACGGTTATTCCCAGATCCCTCTGTTCAACTGTATTCTTCAATTCCCTATCATTCACCATGTACGTCCTATTTTGATTTGTCCTGCCAAGGTGCAGCACCTCACGTTTATCAGCATTAAACTCCACCTGCCATCTTTCAGCCCATTTTTCCAACTGGCCTAAATCACTCTGTAGACTTTGGAAATCCTCTTCATTATCCACAACGCCCCCTATCTTGGTATCATCTGCATACTTACTAATCCAATTTACCACCACTTCATCCAGATCATTTATGTACAAGACAAACAACAAAGGACCCAACACAGATCCCTGAGGCACCCCACTAGTCACCTGCCTCCAACCCGACAAGCAGCCATCCACCATTACCCTCTGGCTTCTCCCATTCAGCCATTGTTGAATCCATCTTGCTATTCCTGCATTTATACCCAACAGTTGAACTTTCTTAACCAACCTTCCATGAGGAACCTTGTCAAAGGCCTTACTAAAGTCCATATAAACAACATCCACTGCTTTACCCTCGTCAATTTCCCTAGTAACCTCTTCATAAAATTCAAGAAGATTAGTCAAACATGAATTGTTCAATATCTCCCCCATCTCTTTTGGCTCTGCAGATAGCTGTCCACTCGGTCTCTCCAATGGACCAATGTTATCCCTTGTTATCCTTTTGCTATTAATATAGCTGTAGAAACCCTTTGGATTTACTAGCATGGTAAGAAGCATTTCACTGTGGTAACAAGCTGTGGTACCATTTCACAAAATGGTAACAAGCATTTCCCTGTGGATCACAGCACTCTTGGCATTCTCTTACTCCATTGTGTTGTCAAAGGGATTACTCTGCTCTGTAAGTAACTGTGAATTATTACCCTGCATATTGTAGACACAAAATGCTGGAGTAACTCAGCAGGGCAGGCAGCATCTCTGGAGATAAGGAATGGGTGACATTTCAGGTCGAGACCCTTCTTCAGACTGATGTCAGGGAAGTGAGTGAGACAAAGATAGTATGTACTCGGAGACAGTAAGACTGGTGGAAGAACTGGGAAAGGGAAGGGGATGGAGAGAGAGGGAAAGCAAGGGCTATTTGAAGTTAGAGAAATCAATGTTCATACCGCTTGGGTGTAAGCTACCCAAGCGAAATATGAGGTGCTGTTCCTCCAATTTGTGCTGGGGCTCATTTTGGAGGAGGCCGAGGCCGAGGCCAAAAAGGTCAGATTGGGAATGGGAGGGGGAGTTAAAGTGCTGAGCAAACGGGAGACCAGGTAGTTAACACCAGGAACAGCTTTCCTACGCACCATGCATATTGTGTTCCCCTTATAATAGCTTCAAAACCCCCAGCAGTTCCAAAGAAGTCACTTTCACCCAAAAGTAAATTGGTGGACATTAGTTTTAGAGATACAGCATGGAAACAACCCCTTCAGCCCACTGTGTTCACACCAACCATCCATCACCCGATCACACTAGTTCCATGTTATCCGACTTTCTCATCCACTCCCAACAAACTGGAGGCTCTTTACAGAGGGCCAAATAACCTACAAACCCACACATCTTCGGGATGTGGGAAGGAACCGGAACACCCGGTGGAAAACCACAGGGTGAACGTACAAACTGCACACAGATAGCATCTGAGGTCAGGATCAAACCCGGGTCACTTGCACTGAGGTCAGTGCTATTCATTACATCTTGCAGTATCATCAGTGCAAGCTTGCCTTAACAGCACTGAGAAAAGGAAACTTAATATAAGTAGCAGTTACCATTTTAGTGATTCGAATTGAAGATGACCAAAGACCAAATATTTATAGTATTGTGTTCAGTTCTGGGCACCATGTTATAGGAAAGGGTACAGAGAAATTTTACAAGAATGTTGCCAGGACTCAAGGGTCTGAGCTATAGGGAGAGGTTGTGCAGGCTGGGACTCTATTCCCTGAAGTGCAGGAGGATGAGGGATGATCTTATAGAGGTGTATAAAATCATCAGAGGAATAGATGGGGTAGATGCACAGAGACTCTTGCCCAGAGAAAGGGAACCAGAGGACATAGGTTTACGGTGAAGGGGCAAAGATTTAATATATATCTGAGGGGTAACTTTTCTAAGCGCCATTTACCCCTGTTCTCCGGAGAGGCTGCCTGACCCACTGATTTAATCCAACACCTTGTGTCTATTTTTGTAAACCAGCATCTGCAGTTCCTTGTGTTTCCATTTATCCAGAAACAATTTGGAATACCAGGTCTAAGTGTTACAATGAGATAGCAGATGAGATGAGTTGAGATGGAGTGAAGCAATATTAGAGACAAATGTTGGCAATGATGACAGGGATATACTGTTCAAAGCCCAAGTTCAGTTTAACCAGCATATTCAGTTCCTTCTACAAATTCAGTTTAACCAGGGTACCAACATCCCCAACAGTCACGTTAACTGTCAAATGGTTACCAGAAACATAGAAAATGGGTGCAGGAGTGGGCCATTCGGCCCTTCGAGCCTGCACCGCCATTCAATATGATCATGGCTGATCATCCAACTCAGTATCCTGTACCTGCCTTCCCTCCATACCTACCTTTAGCCATAAGGGCCACATCTAACTCCCTCTTAAATATAGCCAATGAACTGGCCTCAACTACCTTAGGTGGCAGAGAATTCCAGACATTCACCACTCTCTGTATGAAAAAAGATGTTCCCATCTCGGTCCTAAAATAATTCCCCCTTATCCTTAAACTGTGACCCCTTGTTCTGGACTTCCCCAATATCGGGAACAATCTTCCTGCATCTAGCCTGTCCAACCCCTTAAGAATTTTGTATGTCTCTATAAGATCCCCCCTCAATCTTCTAAATTCTAGCGAGTACAAGCCAAGTCTATCCAGTCTTTCTTCATATGGAAGTCCTGCCATCCGAGGAATCAGTCTGGTGAACCTTCTCTGCACTCCCTCTATGGCAAGAATGTATTTCCTCAGATTAGGAGACCAAAACTTTACGCAAGACTCCAGGTGTGGCCTCACCAAGACCCTGGACAACTGCAGAAGAACCTCCCTGCTCTTATACTCAAATCATTTTGCTATGAATTCTAACATACCATTCGCTTTCTTCACTGCCTGCTGCACCTGCATGCCTACTTTCAATGACTGGTTTACCATGAAACCCAAGTCTTGTTGAATCTCCCCTTTTCCTAATCGGCCACCATTCAGATAATGGTCTACTTTCCTGTTTTTGCCACCAAAGTGGGTAACCTTTCGAGTCAGCATGGATTTACGAAGGGGAAATCATGCTTGACTAATCTTCTGAAATTATTTAAAGATGTAACTTGGAAAATGGACACGGGAGATCCAGTGGATGTAGTGTACCTGGACTTTCAGAAACCATTTGATAAGGTCCCACATAGGAGATTAGTGGGCAAAATTAGGGCGCATGGTATTGGGGGTAGAGTGCTGACATGGATAGAGAAGTGGTTGGCAGACAGGAAACAAAGAGTAGGGTTTAACGGGTCCCTTTCAGAATTGCAGGCAGGGACTAGTGGGATACCGCAAGGCTCGGTGCTGGTACTGCAGCTATTTACAATCTATATCAATGATATGGATGAAGAGATTCAAAGTAACATTAGCTAATTTGCAGATGACACAAAGCTGGGTGGCAGTGTGAACTGTGAGGAGGATGCTATGAGAATGCAGGGTGACTTGGACAGGTTGGGGGAGTGGGCAAATGCATGGCAGATGAAATTTAATGCAGATAAATGTGAGGTTACCCACTTTGGTAGCAAAAACAGGAAGGCTGATTATTATCCAAATGGTGTCAAGTTGGGAAAAGGGGAAGTACAGCGGGTTCTGGGGGTCCTTGTACATCAGTCCATGAAAGTAAGCATGCAGGTACAGCAGGCAGTGAAGAAAGCGAATGGCATGTTGGTCTCTATAACAAGAGGAATCAAATATAGGAGCAAAGAGGTCCTTCTGCAGTTGTACAGAGCCCTAGTGAGACCACACCTGGAGTATTGTGTGCAGTTTTGGTCCCCTAATTTGAGGTAGGACATTCTTGATATTGAGGGAGTGCAGCGTAGGTTCACAAGGTTAATTCCTGGGACGGCAGGATTGTCATATGCTGAGAGAATGGAGCAGCTGGGCTTGTACACTCTGGAGTTTAGAAGGATGAGAGGAGATCTCATTGAAACATATAAGATTGTTAAGGGTTTGGACACGCTAGAGGCAGGTAACATGTTCCCGACGTTGGGGGAGTCCAGAACCAGGGGCAACAGTTTAAGAATAAGGAGTAAGCCATTTAGAATGGAGACGAGGAAACACTTTTTTCTCACAAAGAGTGGTGAGTCTGTGGAATTCTCTGCCTCAGAGGGCAGTGGAGGCAGGTTCTCTGGATGCTCTCAAGAGAGAGCTAGATAGGGCTCTTAAAAATAGCGGAGTTAGGGGATATGGGGAGAAGTCAGGAACGGGGTACTGATTGGGATGATCAGCCATGATCACATTGAATGGTTGTGCTGGCTCGAAGGGCCGAATGGCCTACTCCTGCACCTATTGTCTCTTGTCTATCGCAAGCAATAAGTCATTATGAGCAACATTGCAAAACAAAAATGAGATTCTACTTTAATAATTTCATGCTTAATCCACCACAGTTTATAACCAAGTCTGTACTAATCCAAGACCAAAACGGTTGTCAATTAAAAAAAGATGAGCAACCCCGTCACTTTTCCCCACCGTCTCAAAATTATTTGCTTTTCACGTACAAATCTAATTCAATTAAAAAAGTTATTACTGAATCTATTGTCTCCAATCATTTAGGGATTTGGCTGCAGTGAGAATGTCCTTGCTGCCTTTAGCCTCACGATCGACAATGTTCACCTAAACTATCCAAACAGTTCGAACGTTGAGCTGAACATTAGCTAAATATATTTCACAGTGAATCCACACATGCAACAGAGAGAGAACATACCTCATCAGTCTGGTGAGTTGTTCATCACGTTTACTCCAGCTGATTTAAGTTACTCTATTACGGTACGATAATACTTTAAACATCCATGGGGAAAATTGGGATGCCACCTGCCACATGGAAAATAATCTAGCTTAGTTTATTGTCACGTGTACCGAAGTACAGTGAAGAGCTTTTGTTGCGTGTTAACCAGTTAGCGGAAAGACAATACACGATTACAATCCAGCCATCCAGTGTAGATACATGATAAAATAAATAACATTTAGTGTAAGATAATGTCCAGTAAAGTCCGAGTAAAGGTAGTCTGAGACGTAGATAATAGCTCAGGACCGCTCTCCAGTCAGTGATAGGATGGCTCAGTTGCCTGCTGTTCCCCAACCATGCTGTGATGCACCCTTGATACATTTTGAATGAATACAACAGGAGGGTTGCATGAGGGAATACAAGCACAGTGTTACACATTGCATGGGTGGCACAGTAGAGCAACAGTAGAGTTGCTGCCTCACAGCACCAGAGACCCGGGTTGCATCCGGACTACGGATGCTGTCTGTTCGGAGTTTATACCTTCTCCATGTGACCGCGTGGGTTTCAGTTTCCACCCACTCTCCAAAGACATGGAGATTTGTAAGTTAATTGGTTTCAGTGAAAATTGCCCCTGGTGTGTGGAGAATAGTGATAGTGTGCTGGTCGGCACGGTCTTGGTGGGTCGAAGGGCCCCTTTCCCTGTTGCGTCACTAACGTCTGAGGTAATGCAATGATGTTGCCACGGCTCATGGGCCTGAGCTACAGGGAGAAATCGGGTAAGCTCGGACTTTATTCCTTGGAGCGCACGAGGCTGAGGGGTGATCTTATAGAGGTGTATAAAACGTGAGGGGAATAGGGTGAATACACAGAGCTTACTTCCCAGGATAGAGGAATTAAGATCCAGAGTAATAATTGAGCCTTCGCAAATGATCCACGGTTATCGCTAGTGAGGGCAGCTATTGGATGGAGGGAAAATGCCAGATGTTATTGTGGGGAAGGTGACTTGGAGGGTTATTAAAACTTTGCAGCAATTGGAAAGCAATTTTCATGTCAAGAATGAGAGTTTTTCTCTTCAATTTCAATAGGTCTTGGGTGACCTAATGTTAATAAGGGGAAGGGCAAACATGAGCGGAGATTGATCCCTTTTGAAATGAGGAGGATGAAGAGCTGGAAGCTCAAGCTGGGGATCAGCTAAGGTGACGAGGATGTGAACTGTGATTAAGGAAGTGTCAGGCAATCACATAAGTGTTTAAAATCTGTATGAAGCAAAAATAGTGGTTGCATTTTATTCCAAGAGATGCAGCGTGGAAACAGGCCCTTCAACCCACTGAGTCTGTGCCAACCAGTGATCCTCATACACTGGTTCTATGCTACAGATTAGGGACAATAGGACAATTCATTGCCACAGAAGGTTGCAAAGGCCAAGTCCATTGGGTATTTTTACGGCAGATAGAGTCTTGAGTTGTACGGGTGTCTGGGGTTATGGGGAGAAGGCAGCAGAATGGGGTTGCAAGGGAAAGTTAGATCAGCCATGATTGAATGGTGTAGACTTGATGGGCTAAATGGCCTAATTCTGCTCCTATAACTTATGAACATAAATTTACAGCAGCCAATTAACCTGCACGTCTTTGGAGTGAGGGAGGAAACCCACATGGTCACAGGGAGAACGTACGAACTACATACCAACATGAATTCGTAGTCAGGATCAAACCCGGGTCTCTGGCGACAGGAGGCAGAGATTCTACTGATTAAATCACATTTTCATTGAAAGAAATTGCACTCCTTTTAATACTGGATAACAGAACTATACTGTGTGCATGGATGGCTAGAAAGATGGAGCTGGACATCATCACTAGACGTGTAGGAGGCAACGCCCAAATCTGCAGGTTGCGTTACCAAGGAACAACACGTGTGAGAAATGCAGAGCCAAGGATAACCCTGGACCGGCTCGGCCCGTGAACCGGCGTCCCTCTCCTCACCCTGCTGCCTGTGTCGTCGGGAATGTCGGAACTCGCGCACTCAACTTAGCGACTCGTGGCACTAACGGCAGGTACCCGTGAAACTTGTTAAATCGTGAAAAAATTCAAACATGTTTGAGGTTTTCCACGAGTCAAATTTACTGTTCAAGTTAAAAATTGAAACATTTAAACTCGTTGTAATAACGTAGTGGCCCGTGCGTTTACCGTAGTGATTCGTGAGTCTACCGTGGGAACTCTTTAACTCAGCGGGCAGGCAGCATCTCTGGAGAGAATGAATGGGTGACGGGAAGACATTTCCAAATTTCTGCTGCGTCTTTGTGCTGCGTCTCAGATGGTGAAGCTGCAACTTTAAACTGACATATGACAATCTTAACTCTTCACATTTTACATGATTGGATGCGAAGTCAGTGATATTCTCGGCCATTCTCCATCACACATTGAGAGAGGGACGGGGAGCGGGGAACCATGGTGGATGTCTACAGGATGTAACTCCAGGGCACTGCCCCACACACTGACCCTTGACTGAAGCCCAGGGACTGCTCAGAACCGTCAAGTCCGCCCTCTTTAACCTGACTCCCCTCCTCGTCCATTCTGCTGGAGCCCTTCCTCAAATCCCATCGGGAACAGTTGGGCATCCCAGTTAAAAGGTGCAGCAGTACAGAGTGGTGTCCAGGGCATTTGGTGCCATCTCTCTGACACACACACGTAGACAAGAAAGCGTCAGGGGCACGGGGTGGTGGTGATGGGCAGACAGACTGTGGGAAAGTCCCTGTGGAAGCTGATCCTGTCTTGATTTAGATTGTGCTGATTGGAATTATTACTGTCACTCTCTGTATTGCCCTCTTGATTTCACATTGTTTGTTGCAGCAAGGTTTGGAAAGCTCACAATGTGTTCTGTGCTTCCAGTGATTGTGATTGAACTGTAACATAGTAAGATTAAACAAGAACTTACCAGTTTGAAGTTTGATCTTTATTTTATGAGGAGTCGAGTTGAGGGACTACGTGAAGAACCCCGTACAGCCGTTCGTGCGTCAATCTTCAAAGCAACGGTGTGAAATCACAGCAAATAATAACTGAAGTATAATATAAGATAAAGACTAGAACTACCAGATGAAATCTATGAGGGCTGGGAGCGGAGGGCACGTAGTCCCTCAACTCGACTCCTCATAAAATAAAGATCAAACTTCAAACTGGTAAGTTCTTGTTTAATCTTACTATTTTACTTCGGAGTCACGTGAGTGACTACGTGAAGACTTCAAAGCTCTGTGATTTCATGCCGTGTGAAACGAGTATACACAACCACAGCTGCTTCATTGACAAATGAAGGGAAAACATTCATAATGCATACAGTCATAACATAGATGTAAAACATGCTGATGCTGTTTAAATGAAACAATAATATTTCCATCTCTCACCCAGATGGAACATATAACCAGAACATAAATAGAGTTAACAATACTCCTGGTGCACCAATGGGTCATTACAGATGTTTGGAGATTCATTCGATGGACCATACTCCAGCCGCAACAATGCGACCCAGCGGAACATAAATACCCTTGCTGCTGATGTTGTAGCAGCCCTGGTGGAATGAGATCTGGAAACAGAATCCATTAGTACATAACATAACTCCGTTTTCCTCATCTGGAATGCCATGAACAATACGTTCTCCCAAATTCTTTGTGACTAACAACATTGCTAGTCCAGAACTCCAAGGTTCTTGATGACCTTGACATATGGTTGTATACATGTGTGCTTACCTTATCAAAGGTCCCCTGGTATGCCCGTGACTATTTTGAGACCTGACCCCCTTCTGGTCTGCTCAAGTCTTTATAACATATTATATATTATAATTTACAGACATTATCATCCTGTACCATCACAATTATTTAGCGACTGAACCTGCTGCACTAAACCAGAGCCAGAAGGATAACTACCTAATCCAGCCAAATTTAAGGATATAGTTGCTGCCTCCTGGTGAAATAGTGTTCACAAATATCAACATCGCATATGGCATTATACTGGTCCTGGGACCCATGTTGAAGATATCCTACCCCTTGATAACCGGTGTGGACCCGACAGAGTGAGTCTCGTTTGCTACAGCCAATTCAATGAGGAAGCTCATCGAGCCAATTAATGGCCGTATAACTCCATAAGTAACAGACAATCATTAAGCATGAACTTGAAACATTAGCAATCAATACCATTTTCCATGGAACATAAGCATAACAAACTCTTTCATCTCCTGGAAAAGAAATTCAGCCGTTTGGTGCTATGCAAACACTTTGAACACATAGAAGGATAGATGTAACAACCCAAACCTTATGCAGTTTGTTAGACCTGCAGAACATAACTTTGAGTTTATCATGCAACATCTGATTTCCGAAACCTCAGGCTGAACAAGCAAATTCAAGTTTAAAATAACCAAAAAGGTTATATAATTATTTGCAACAAATCGGGAATCAATTTGCATAATCACACAATAGGAACTTAAAGCCTCTTAATGACTTTATTTGAAACCTTGATTGATGAGACAAAATGGAGGTAGCCATAAAAGACCCTCCTGCTCCTTTTGGCGAGAATGTATCTTTCACCACTGCTATGCCAAATATTTTGCAACCAGTGAAATAAACATGAAACCAACATACATATGTATACACATATACATATATTCATATTAGGTGTTCCATTGAACCAGAATTTCATAATACAGTGCAATTCAACACCAACTCTGTGTTGCCATTACCCACACTTGATGATTCTCCTGTGGCAACAAAACTATGTAACCATTCCAGTGATTCTTTAACCGATTACACCCTCGTGACTAACATATGCCATCATCACAATGCATCAACCTGAACATGAGCATGACAATATGCTTATTTGTCCAATCACTCTATAGCCCATACAATGCCCGTAGAGTCTATAAATAGTTGATACTAATAACAGAACTTTTTGGGCAAGTCATGCAAATCTGTTCCATCTCCAAACTCGAGATGATCTTTCAGCTACTTGGTAACTACCTTAAATAGCAACTGTGGCCCGATTTCCGAGCCAGTCTAGCAAGACAATCTTGGTCCTTATACTGAACCTGTCCACTCTAATCTGCTTGAAAACCAATATTGTACATTTTACATTTACCGTTCAAAGTAGCTGATAATGTCTCAATCATTTGTACTGTATAACTAAGTATACACCTTACCAAACTGCAAGTGGTCCCTTAATTGTAGAGTAGCACAAGTCCAGTGCATGGAACCTCTGGCCAGGTTTCATGCTGCCAGCAACTTCAGTGAACCGCTACTGCCAAAAAAGACATGGGATGCATTGTTGCCAAAACTATGAAACCTTGCTTGTTCCAATAGCTTGTGCTTCGCCCTCCAGGTTACTCCTATGGAAAAGTCTTACCTGAATAGAAGATTCGGCAGCCAACTGTAATATCCCCTGAAAGCGGTGTTCACTGCATATTGTGTTTGGGATGGTAACTTTCTTGCCAGGCCTAGACCTCTGGCACATGCCCCGATCTCTTGGGCATGCTCTATGGCTATACCCTCAGACTCGGCGTTAAACTATACCAATCCCACATGCTCACCTCTTACATGAGGGAGCCATAAAGCAGGCCTGCTACAAAGCCCTGCTGACACCATTTCCCATTTAGGCCATTAGCACCAATTTGCAATAGAATAAAAGGTTTACCTAACAACTACTAGAGCAGTAATGAACACTGTTTGTCCATCATGGTGACATTATTAATTTCAGCTGGCGTTAACAATGACCTAGATGGCACTTACTAATTAACCATTTAACAAAATAACTGTTGCAGGTACTTACACACCTGAATTGCATCTATGCACTTAACAATTAATCCAACGACTATAACTGTTTTATACCAACAACTGTTACCAAAGTCTTATTGACTGCAATCTGTTGCCCAGGCCGGCATCATGGCCAATTGAATACCTAAAAGTAAATCCCAACATCCTACAAATCTATTTGATAGGACTTAATCTAACTGGATAGAGGAGCCCAATTTCTCAAATATAGTTTGAGACTAGACAGCGGATTTTAGCACAAGCGCTTTTAAAACTGTGTATAGTTTACTTTGAATACTTTTGTCATCATTCTGTTATATTGCCTTAACCTAACAATGCCTCCTCATCCCCCATGATCACTGTGAAAGGGAATACCCTACTAAACTGCTATTCCCATAAAGCAGCCCTAACAAGGTACCCCTGGTGCCCATGAAGCAGCCCCGAACAAAGTAGCTGCTGGCCCGGACTTTCCCATAGCCCAGTATTTGCCATAGATTTGGCATTCTCATCAAGCAGCCCTGAGCAAAGGTGCTGCTGGCATAACCTCTCCAATAGGCTAGCCTACCATAACTTGGCATTCCCTTAGAGCAGTCCTGAGCAAAGGTACTGCTGGCACCGCCTCTGCAATAGGCTAGCCTGCCATAGTTTGGTATCCCCATAAGCAGCCCTGATCAAAGGTGCTGCTGGCACAGCCTCTCCAATAGGCTTGCCTGCCATAGCTTGGCATCCCCATGAGCAGTCCTGAGCAAAGGCACTGCTGGCACAGCCTCTCCATCAGGCTAGCCTACCATAGCTTGGCATCCCCATTAGCAGTCCTAAACAAAGATACTGCTGACACAGCCTTTCCCATAGGCTGGCACTGCCATAACTTGACATTCCCATGAAGCAGCCCTTCCCAAAAGTGCTGCTCTCTAAATTAATTCCCAGAGGTGAAATCTCCCAACTTTCCCAATTGTACTGACTATTTTGTCAGTTGTCCCCATATCCTGGGGATTATTGTAGTTTGGGAACCCCATAGGTGAATTTCCCCTCACCAGGAATCCATATAAATATAATATATATATATAAATATATACCCACGGTACCCTCCTGGCACGCAGGCTAATGATTTATGTGAATTAACCCCATTACCTGGGGACTACTGTGGTCTGAGAACCACACATATACCTGGGTTTCCCCTGCACCGGGAACCCAGCCTAACCATTTAGGTTTGTCTTAACCCCATGCACTGGGGACTACTGTGGTCTGGGAACCACACATATACCTGGGTTTCCCCTGCACCGGGAACCCAGGCAGACCGTTCAGGTCCGTTAAGCCCCATCCCCTAGGGACTACTGCGGTGTAAAACCGCACTATTCTTGGGTTTCCCCTACCCCGGGAACCCAACCTGTGGAGTCACTGACCGCGTTATCAGTGACTCCGATCGCGAACCCGACTTTCCCAGCTTTCCGCTTCCGCGGTCGGACCAGGGTTTCCCCCCCCAAAGCCCTAGGCTGGTTCCCTCGTCGGTCATCGCGAACATCCACTGCAAAAACCCCGGAGGTTCCTGCAGGAGACCTAGAACAGGTAAGAAAAAATAACACTTACCTGCAACTTTTTTAGACTTACCATGGAGGAGCTGAGCTGCTCCACAGTCGCCTGCACGAAAAACGTCTGACGTAATGACGCACGAACGGCTGTACGGGGTTCTTCACGTAGTCACTCACGTGACTCCGAAGTAAAATTGCAGTTTCATTAGCTCAATAAACGAGCATCAAACCAAAAAGGATATCGATGTGAATGACTTTGTGTGTTTGTCTCCCCGTGACCTGCGTGGGTTTTCTCCGAGATCTTCGGCTTCCTCCCACACTCCCAAGATGTTCAGGTTTGCAGGTTAATTGGCTTGTAAAAGTTGTCCCTAGTGTGGGTAGGATGGTGTTAATGTGCAGGGATCGTTGGTCGGCACAGACCCAGTGGGCTAAAGGGCCTGTTTCCGCACTGTATTCTCTAAAGTATTTAAATAGACAAGGCAGGGAAAGGATAAGGACCTAATTTGAGCAAATGCGATTAGTGCGGATGGGTAAAAAGGATGTGAAGGGATGGTTCTGTGCTGTTTGACTCTGTAATTCTATTATCAGGCAATGACCATCTCCAACAAAAGAGATTGGTTACACTTTTCGAACAACATTCACTGACAGTCCCGGGTCCAATGATATGGGCTCCACCACAGTTGGGAGTCTCTCCCTGCTGCAGCCTGCTTCCAGCTTCTCAGCCGCCGACCAAACACCATCCTCGGCCAGTTCCACTGAGGTCATCTTCTTGGGCCGCGCTTTGTCAGGGACCTCCCCCTCGACCTTCCTGCCATGATGCCAGCTTACAGCGTCTAAGGCACACGCATATGACTCCACTATAAGGTGGCGACCCTCAGAGAAGTCCCAGCCTCACAAACAACTCAACACAATAAATAATGTAAAGCAGCCTGGGGCAAGATGGTTTGCCCATGATTTAAATTTGAAACGTCATCTCGTCACCCATTCCTACTCTCCAGAGATGCTGCCTGCCCGCTGAGTGACCATACTGAGGGAATTCCCACGTAAATGAAGCAGTGAGAAACGTGAGTTCTACACGGCTCTGCCCGACTTTTGAGAATGGATTCGGTGGTTTGTACCCACTCCTCCTCCCTGTTCACCCACCCACCCACCAAGCCAGCCAGCCGGACCCCTCCTGGTTCCAGCGGCAGAAGCGATATTTCCAAGAGAATGGGGCAGAGAGCTGGGGCAGCGCTGGGATGGGAGCAGGGCAGATGAGGCGCACCAAAGGAACAAACAAGTTGATGGCTGCAAGGGGCAGGCGGCAGTGGTCTTGTGCCCCAGCGAGGTAGACCGCTCTTACCCCTGCTAATGCACACACAGAAAGAGAGAGATGAGAGCAGAGAATGATCCCAGCCTAGCTCTGGCACTGGACACTGGAGTTGTCTTCTTTAATACTGTTGCTTTGCCACCACCTCCTCCTTGCTGCACAATGGCAGCGAGTGCGGGGCCGAGATCCTGCCTAGTTTTTTAAGTTCTGAAATTGAATAACTTTCAATACTGAATCAGAATATACTTACTGTATGAGATGCTGTCCAGCTCCTCTATTTGATACTTAAAACAGGCTTTCATTCACGGTTGGCTCAAGAGTAACCCGGGAGAGGAAGTTGGTAACTCGGGAGAAGAACTTGGAACATCGCAGAAATTAGAAGTAAACGGCAAACTTAGTCACACCCGTGGGAACTCGGTTAAACTCTTGTTCATAAACTTGGAGTCTCGTACACAACCACGAGTCTTTCACTCGGGGTACCTCGTGGGTGAACTGGCACCGTTAGACAGGCCCACTAGACTTGAGGCCACAACTGCATGCTTCTGCATCATGCATGTTCCATTTGTGCAAAAACCAGCCACATTGTCCTTGGCTTGTACAAAGTCCCACGACATCTGACCACCGTCCGCAAGTGTGCCAGAGAATCTGTCAATTTCATTCCCACAGACGTCTGTGGAAGCCGTCAATGGATATTTTAAGGAGGAGGTTCATAGGTGTTGATTAGTACGGGTGTCAGGGGTTATTGGGAGAAGGCAGGGGAAGGGGGTTGAGAGGGAAAGATAGATAGCCACGATTGAAAGGCAGAGTAGACTTGATGGGCAGAATTCCGCTCCTACAACAAATGAACTTATTGCAAACAATGTCGCAGCTGAGTACAAGATGGAGATACAGGGCTTGGTACTTTACCCAGGGGGTACATTTTGCCCACCCAGGGGATACATTTGTTGATTCTGGATTGCACATATTTTCTCTCGTTGACTGACTGTGTTTGGTTCTAGTTCATCATTAGTTGTTCACAAATAAGTGAAATTACATTGTTATGTGCTATTAAAGTTGCCTGGGGTAAACGGGATGAAAAATGTTGGGAACCCCTGCTCTAGTCTGTATCAATGGTGCTGAAGTGGAGATGGTCAAGATCTTCAAGTTTCCATGTGTAAATTTGTCCTGATCCAACCACATTGACACTACAGCCAAGAAAGCACTAATGCCTTTACTTCTTCGGAACGCTAAGTAAAATCGGCTCATCTCCAATGACCTATTAATTTCTATTATAGAGAGCATTCTATCTGGACACATCAAAGCTTGTTTCTCTGCCTGAGACAGCAAGAAATTGTAGAGAGTTATGATCATAGCACAGTTTATCACACAAACCAGCCTGCCATCCCTCCAACTCTCAAACGTGCTATTGTGAGTTCTAACACAGTGGACAATTACAAAGCAAAGATTGATGGATGTTCTCAAAGGGTCTTTGTAGCAACCCAACATTCCCATGCCACTGAGTCCTGGGACCCTCTGGCCAACGGCCTCTCCAAATGGAGAAGCAGCCGGGATGGTGAGCACAACCTTGGTCCCTTTGCCTGTGCAGATCACAAACACCAGCCGACAAACTACCCAACAACCCTGCCCGGGATCAGTTAGTGGCCTCATCAGCCACCTCAGAACCCTCCACACTGACGTGGATCCCCCCCTCTCTACCCCCCCCCCCACTGCTGCTTCCTCTCTAACCCCACTCCCTTTAACATCTTTAGCCCATCCCTGTTCCTCTCCATCTACCCCTCTCAGCCCCTATCCCTCGCTCCACCCCCTCTGTCTCCTTCCACCCCCTTTCCTCCTTCAGCCCTCTGTCTACCCCCTCCACCCTTTGCCCGGCAACTCCATCCTCTCCCTCTATCCCCTACCAACCTATTCCTCCTTTTGCATCCTTTCATCCTACTCCTTCTATGCCCTCCAAGCACCTTCAGCCCCCTTTCCACCTGTTTCTGACCCCCTCCCCTCCTGCTATATCCCCCTCCCAACCTTACTCCTCCCTCTCCCACCTTCCTCTCCCACTACCCCTTTTCCTCCACCTTCCACACTTCCCCAACCCCTTCCCACCCTCCCCCATCCCCTCCCCAGCACTCCTCCCTTCTTTCCCCTTCCTTCTCCTAACCCCTCTCTCCCCGTCCCCTCCCAATCAACCCTACTCCCTCACCCATGTGTCCACTTCACCCCTTCCTCTCACTCCTCACTCCCACTACCCCTTCCTGCCTCTGCCTGCACTTCCCAACTCATAGAGCTCCACTCTATGATCTTTGGGGCGGAGCTCCACTCTATGATCTTTGGGGCGGAGCTCCACTCTATGATCTTTGGGGCAGAGCTCCGCTCTATGATCTTTGGGGCGGAGCTCCGCTCTATGAGCTTTGGGGCGGAGCTCCACTCTATGATCTTTGGGGCGGAGCTCCGCTCTATGATCTTTGGGGCGGAGCTCCGCTCTATGATCTTTGGGGCGGAGCTCCACTCTATGATCTTTGGGGCGGAGCTCCACTCTATGATCTTTGGGGCAGAGCTCCGTTCTATGATCTTTGGGGCGGAGCTCCGCTCTATGATCTTTGGGGCGGAGCTCCACTCTATGATCTTTGGGGCGGAGCTCCACTCTATGATCTTTGGGGCAGAGCTCCGCTCTATGATCTTTGGGGCGGAGCTCCACTCTATGATCTTTGGGGCGGAGCTCCACTCTATGATCTTTGGGGCAGAGCTCCGCTCTATGATCTTTGGGGCGGAGCTCCACTCTATGATCTTTGGGGCAGAGCTCCGCTCTATGATCTTTGGGGCGGAGCTCCACTCTATGATCTTTGGGGCGGAGCTCCACTCTATGATCTTTGGAGCGGAGCTCCGTTCTATGATCTTTGACATGGGCCAAGACACGACGTCACTGCCGTCAGCCGACCGCTTCCCCACAGACCACATGGTCGTAAAGCTCGCGGTCAATGTCTTCTAATTGAGATGTGTCGTAAAGCTCGCAGTCAATGTGGTGCAAGGAGGCAAAAACGCTGATCACAGAATTTCTCACAACAGAGCTTGAGAAATTCTGTGATCCACGTGTGAGCGTGAGAATTGCGTGAAATGTGTGAGTCTCACGCTCAATGCATGAGAGATGGCAGCCCAGTAAATAGGGCATTCGGGCCATTTGATTTGATTTGATTTGATTTAATTTATTGTCATTATATTCATGTTTAGACAACAATTGCTACGGTCATACAAATAAAAATGACCAAAAAAACCCAGAACACACAGTCCACAACACAAACATCCCCACAGTGGCACCAAAGTTCCCCACTGTGAACGATGGAATCACAACGTCGAACGGAAGAACATCAGGCCGAGCTGGCGGAGATTCAATGCTGGAAGCCCCCGGCAAAGGGTCCCAGGACTCACCATTTGAGCCTGCAGATTGATGGGCATGCTGCATCGACATCACGGAGCTGTGGTTTGCGGAGCTCCCAACCCAGGCGGTGCTGACAAACATCGCGCAGTCCTGGGACCCTTTGCTGAGTCCTGGGGGCCGCCAGCGTTGAATCTCCGCCAGCTCGGCCTGTGTACGTCGGGAGCCGCGGACCCCGGTGGGATGTGGCCGATTCAGAGGTCCAGGCCACTGAGGATGTTCTTCCATTCGACGTTGTGATTCCATCGTTCCCGGCGAGTGGGCTGAACATCGGGCCGCCCGTAGCGGCGACTGTGGGGGGCTCGGGAGGCCACGACCACGGGTGAACATTGGGGAACATCAGCGAGAAGGTTGACTGGACTTTGGTTCCTTCCCTCACAGTGGGGAACTTTGGTGCGGACTGTTGCGGAATGTTGTGTTCTGGGTTTTTTTATTTGTATGACCGTATGGGAAATAGCATTTCGTTGTCTTTTACTTGAAGATAATGACAATAAATTGAATCAAATCAAATCAAATCAAATGGGCGGAATGACCTATTTACTGGGCTGCCAACGCTCATGCATTGAGCGTGAGACTCACACATTTCAGGCAATTCTCACGCTCTGTGGTGAGAAATTCTGTGATCAGCGTTTTTGCCTCCTTGAACCACATTGACTGCGAGCTTTACGACACATCTCAATTAGAAGACAGAAATCCGTTAGCAGAGGGATAAAGACACAGCATTAGTTAGGAGATGCACTAAAACAGATAAGTATCGGGTATTTTTGCAGTAAGTACTACAATCTCATTTACCTGGAGCTGAAACCATAATCTGGCACCTCGTGAGGATCGCAAGCAAGAAGTCATTATGAGAAAGCACTGCAAAAACAAAAATGTTCTTCCTTTAGTAATTTCATGCTTAATCCACCACAGTTTAGAACCAAGTCTGTACTAATCCAAGACCAAAACGGTTGTCAATTAAAAAAAAGATGAGCAACCCCGTCACTTTTCCCCGCTGTCTCAAAATTATTTGCATTTCATTTACAAATCTAATTTACAAATCTAACCCCTGTGTTAAGGGGCTGGACAGGCTAGATGCAGGAAGATTGTTCCCGATGTTGGGGAGGTCCAGGACAAGAGGTCACAGCTTAAGGATAAGGGGGAAATCCTTTAGGACCGAGATGAGAAGGACTTTTTTCACACAGAGAGTGGTGGGTCTCTGGAACTCTCTGCCACAGAGGGTAGTTGTGGCCAGTTCATTGCCTATATTTAAGAGGGAGTTAGATGTGGCACTTGTGGCTAAGGGGATCAGAGGGTATGGAGAGAAGGCAGTTACGGGATACTGAGTTGGATGATCAGCCATGATCATATTGAATGGCGGTGCAGGCTCGAAGGGCCGAATGGCCTACTCCTGCACCTAATTTCTATGTTTCTATGTTTCTAATTCAATTCAAAAAGTTATTACTGAATCTATTGTCTCCAATAATTTAGGGATTTGGCTGTAGTGAGACTGTCCTTGCTACCTTTAGCCTCACGATCGACAATGTTCACCTAAAGTATCCGAACATTTCGGACATTGAGCTGAACATTAGCTAAATATATTTCACAGTGAATCCACACATGCAACAGAGAGAGAGAACATACCTCATCAGTCTGGTGAGCTGTTCATCAAGTTTACTCCAGCTGATTTAAGTTACTGTATTACGGTACGATAATACTTTGAACATCCATGGGGGGAAATTGGGATGCCACCTGCCACATGGAAAATAATCTAACTTAGTTTATTGTCACGTGTACCGAGGTACAGTGAAGAGCTTTTGTTGCGTGCTAACCAGTCAGCGGAAGGACAATACACAATTACAATCCAGCCATCCAGTGTAGATACATGATAAAATAAATAACATTTAGTGTAAGATAATGTCCAATAAAGTCCGAGTAAAGATAGTCTGAGGGTCTCCAATGAGGTAGATAGTAGCTCAGGACTGCTCTCCAGTCGCGGATAGGATGGTTCAGTTGCCTGCTGTTCCCAAACCATGCTGTGATGCACCCTTGATACATTTTGAATGAATACAACAGGAGGGTTGCATGAGCGAACACAAGCACAGTGTTACACATTGCATGGGTGGCACAGTAGAGCAACAGTAGAGTTGCTGCTTCACAGCACCAGAGACCCGGGTTCCATCCTGACTACGGATGCTGTCTGTTCGGAGTTTATACCTTCCCCATGTGACTGCGTGGGTTTCAGTTTCCATCCACACTTGTAAGTTAATTGATTTCAGTAAAAATTGCCCCTGGTGTGTGGAGGATAGTGATAGTGTGCTGGGCGGCACAGACTTGGTGGGTCGAAGGGCCCCTTTCCCTGTTGTATTTCTAATGACGTAATGCAATGATGTTGCCAGGGCTCGTGGGCCTGAGCTACAGGGAGAGATCGGGTAAGCTCGGACTTTATTCCTTGGAGCGCACGAGGCTGAGGGGTGATCTTTTAGAGGTGTATAAAACGTGAGGGGAATAGGGTGAATACACAGAGCATACTTCCCAGGATAGAGGAATTAAGATCCAGAGTAATAATTGAGCCTTCGCAACTATAACCATATAACAATTACAGCACGGAAACAGGCCTTCTCGGCCCTTCCAGTCCGTACCGACCATTTATTTTCCCCTGGTCCCATCTACCTGCACTCAAACCATACCCCTCAATTCCCTTCCCGTCCATATACCTATCCACTTTACTTTTAAATGTTACAATCGATCCTGCCTCCACCACTTCTGCTGGAAGATCATTCCACACAACCACCACTCTCTGAGTAAAGAAGTTCCCCCTCATGTTACCCCTAAACTTCTGTCCCTTAACTGATCCACGGTTATCGATAGTGAGGGCAGCTATTGGATGGAGGGAAAATGCCAGATGTTATTGTGTGAAGGTGACTTGGAGGGTTATTAAAACTTTGCAGCGATTGGAAACATTGCTTCTTCAATTTTATGAGCAAGAAAGCAAATTTTATGTCAAGAATGAGAGTTTTTTTCTTCAATTTCAATAGGTCTTGGGTGAAAAAAAGTTAATAAGGGGAAGGGCAAACATGAGCGGAGATTGTTCCCTTTTGAAATGGGGAGGATGAAGAGCTGGAAGCTCAAGCTGGGGATCAGCTAAGGTGAAGAGGATGTGAACTGTGATTCAGAAAGTGTCAGGCAATCACATAAGTGTTTAAAATCTGTATGAAGCCAAAATAGTGGGTTGCATTTTTTTCTAAGAGATGCAGCGTGGAAACAGGCCCTTCAACCCACTGAGCCTGTGCCGACCAGCAATACTCATACACTGGTTCTATGCTACAGATTAGGGTCAATAGGACAATTCATTGCCACAGAAGGTTGCAGAGGCCATGTCCATTGGGCATTTTTACGGCAGAGATAGATAGAGTCTTGATTAGTATGGGTGTCTGAGGTTATGGGGTATGAGGTTATTAAGAGGTTATTAAGGCAGGAGAATAGGGTTGCAAGGAAAAGATAGATCAGCCATGATTGAATGGTGGAGTAGACTTGATTGGCCAAATGGCCTAATTCTGCTCCTATAACTTATGAACATAAATTTACAGCAGCCAATTAACCTACAAACCTGCACGTCTTTGGAGTGTGGGAGGAACCCCACATGGTCACAGGGAGAACGTACGAACTACATACCAACATGAATTCGTGGTCAGGATCGAACCCGGATCTCTAGCGACGCCAGGCAGAGATTTTACTGATTAAATTACATTTTAATTGGATGAAATCGCAGTCCTTTTAATACTGCATAACAGAACTACGGTGTGTGCATGGATAGCTGGAAAGATGGAGCTGGACATCACCAGTAGACATGTAGGATGCAACGCCTAAATCTGTAGGTTGCGTTACCAAGGAACAACACGTGTGAGAAATGCAGAGCCAAGGATAACCCTGGGGGTTTCCTAGAACAAATCCCCTGGCTGAAGAAACTCAAAATACAACCTGATCAATGTGGAACCAATTCCATCAGGTTGGATAATGGAGGGAAGACACTAGAGGAGATTACAATGACTTGTTCAGAGGCAGCAGAAAAATCAAAGATAGCATGAGATACTGTACATTAATGCAGAAACTGGTTATATATAAAACCCGTGCAAATATTCTCTGACGTTGTGAAGTCCAATAATATCTGTTTTTCAAACGTTGTCCAACCTCATTTTGTATTCATTGAAAATGTATGTACTTTAGCACTAAATTTCCACTCTCCTGTCTTCCGCCCCCCGGGACCACCCAACCTCATCGCCGCACCGGGCCCACCCAGCATCACCGGTGTACTGGGCCCGGTGAAGATCACAGCCGCCGCCGCCGCCGGACCCGCCTCACCTTGTATCGCCGCCGGACCCGCCTCACCTTGTATCGCCGCCGGACCCGCCTCACCTTGTATCGCCGCCGGACCCGCCTCACCTTGTATCGCCGCCGGACCCGCCTCACCTTGTATCGCCGCCGGACCGGGCCTACCCGAACATGGCCGCCGCACCGCACCGCACCCACTCACCGGGCGCTCGGGCTGAACCTTGCCGCCGCCCCACCGACCACCCGCCCGCCCACCGGGACCACCCACCCACGCATCGCCCGCCCCGCCGACCCTGACTCCACTGCCCGCGGACTCCTACCTTTGGGCCCGCCCGCCCGCCCGCCGACCCACGACACTCCACCGCCCTCCAGCAGCCCGCAGCCGTCGCCTCACCTACAGACTGGACTGTGCAGCGGGCCTGAAGCCTCCACGTTGCGTTGCTCACTCCTCCCACCACTCCTGGGTCCGAGAGCCCAAAGATGATAGAGGAGCAAGATGCGTCACTCAGTGGAAAAGGCGTAGTATCACGTGTGTGATTGTCGACGCCATATTAGCGGACCAGAGATGGCGTTGACTATGGCGTCTACTGGGAAACTGAGCTTCTCTATGACCTTTGTCTCGCGATCTGCCGCTGTGTAATCCGTCCAAAGCTACAGAGCAGTTGCAAGCAAAGATTATAGAGGAGCAAGATGCATTAGAACATTATTAGATTTATTTGTAATAGATCTTTACTTACCTCTTGATCCCTCTCTATCCCCCTCGATCACCCGCTCTTCTTTCTATCTCTTTCTCTCCCCTCTCGATCTCTTTCCCTCTCTCCCTCCCTTCCCTCTGTGTGAGAGTTGGCAGCCCTGCTATGCCTTCGGCCCAAAAGAGGATAGAAATAAATTACATAATGGTCTTTGTAGGAAGATTTTAATAAGCTCTTCTATCCAAAGATTTGCTTCTATCTGTCCCACCATATATTTATATGAATGTGTGTTTGTGTGTGCCTGTAATTTTGTACACAGTGTGTATTAAAGCAATACAAGGGAAGCTGTACAATGCAATGCAAGGTAAACTACGCAAAGGTGGGGGCTGGGGAGGAAAGATGCGAGGGAAATGGGGAAACAGGGAGGGGGGAGAAAGAGAGGGAAGCAGGGGGAGACGGGAGGGGAGGGAGGGAGATCGAGAGAAGATAGGGGAGAGAGGGATTGAGGGGAGATAGAGAAGAGGGAGATCGAAAGACAGGGAGAGAAAGATCGCTCCCTCTTGGCGGCCGTGATCGCTGCTAAAATGGCGGCCGTGACGTTCCGTTACATACTACACACCAGTCCATTGGATTTCCACTGAGTGGCGCATCTTGCTCCTCTATAATCTTTGCTAGTGCCCGTCTCCACAGCCCCGGTGACCTCAGTGGCTGTTCCACTGGGTCTTCCCCATCCCCCCCCCCCCTACCATGTAACCTCTGCTCTTCCCCACCCACACCACAGCCCCCATACCCCCCCCCCACCCCCTGACCACCCTCCACCCCCCCACCACACAACGCTCCGTCCTCAGTCCACTCACCTGCCTTCCTCCGGCCACAACCCCCATCCTTGCCGCGTGTTAACCATCCCCCCGGACCACCGCTCTCCGACACCGAAAGGTCGGTCCTCAGCAGAGGTCTTACCTTTGTCCCCCTCCGTCCCCACCTCAATGAGTTCCGCGCCCACCATGACTTGGAGCTCTTCTACCGTCGCCTCTGCCTCACAGCGTACTTCTGTGGGAATAGGTCCTCGCCCCCCACTGATGATCCCTTTTCCTGTCTCCCACGAACCCCCTCCTCGTGGACCCCCCCTCGTGGCCCTCCAGCTTTAGAACTCTTTATACAGAACTGCCGTCGGGACATCAACCTCCTCGACTTCTCCACTCCCCTGTCTCACTCCAATCTCTCCCCCCCCCGAACGTACTGCCATCGACTCACTCCATAACAACCCAGACTGGGTTATCAAACCCGCCGACAAGGGAGGTGCCGTGGTAGTCTGGCACGTCGATCTCTACAAAGCGGAGGCCACGCGCCAACTCTCGGACACCTCCTCCTACACGCCCCTGGACCATGACTCCACTGATGAGCACCAGGCCACCATCTCGAGCACCATAACCGACTTCATTAACTCCGGCTCTCTACCCCCACCGAGCCTCCAACCTCATTGTTTCCCTGCCCCGCACGGCACGATTTTACCTTCTCCCCAAAATCCACAAACCCGACTGCCTCGGCAGACCCATTGTCTCTGCCTGTTCATGCCCCACCGAACACATTTCCACATACCTTGACTCCATCATATCCCCCTTTGTTAAATCCCTCCCCACCTATGTTCAAGACACCTCAGCCACTCTCCGTCAGCTCCACGCATTCCATTCCCCAGGCCCCCATCCTCTCATCTTCACCATGGACGTCCAGTCACTATACACCTCCATCCCCCACCAGGATGGTCTCAAAGCCCTCCGGTACTTCCTCGACCAGAGGAGCAACCCATACCCGTCCACTGACACCCTCCTCCGCCTAGCGGAGTTGGTCCTAACCCTCAATAACTTCTCTTTTGATCCTCCCATTTCCTCCAAACACAAGGCGTAGCTATGGGCACATGCATGGGCCCTAGCTACGCCTGTCTCTTTGTCGGGCACGTCGAACAATCTTTGTTCTCGGCATACCAGGGCCCCACCCCCGACCTTTACCTCCGTTACATTGACGACTGCTTTGGTGTCACCTCTTGCACCCACACACAACTGACTGACTTCATCCATTTCACCACCAACTTCCATCCGGCACTCAAATACACTTGGACCATTTCCGACATTTACCTACCATTCCTTGACCTCACCAACTCTGTTGCAGGTGCTACACTCCTGACCGACATCCACTACAAACCAACTGACTCCCACAGCTAGCTGGACCACTCTTCCTCCCACCCTGCTTCCTGTAAGGACTCCATCCCCTATTCCCAATTCCTCCGTCTACACCGCATCTGCTCCCAGGATGAGGTGTTCCACACCAGGTCATCACAAATGTCCTCGTTCTTCAGAAAACGGGGATTCCCCTCCCCCACTATAGATGAGGCTCGCACCAGGGTCTCCTCCATACCCCGCAACACTGCCCTCTCTCCCCATTCCCCCACTCACAACAAGGGCAGAGTCCCCCTGGTCCTCACCTTTCACCCCACCAGCCGGCACATACAACAGATAGTCCTCCGCCAGTTTCGCCACCTCCAACGTGACCTCTCCACTCGCCACATCTTCCCATCTCCCCCCCTGTCTGCCTTCTGCAAAGACTGCTCCCTCCGCAACTCCCTTGTCAATTCTTCCCTTCCCTCCCGCTCCACCCCTTCCCCGGGCACTTTCCCTTGCAACCGCAAGATATGCTACACTTGTCCCTTCACCTCCCATCTTCACTCCTTTCAGGGACCCAAGAAGTCCTTCCAAGTCTGACAGAGGTTCACCTGCACCTCCTCCAACCTCATCTACTGCATCCATTGCTCCAGATGCCAGCTGATCTACATCGGTGAGACCAAGCGGAGGCTGGGCGATCGTTTCGCCGAACACCTCCGCTTGGTCCGCAATAACCAACCCGACCTCCCGGTGGCTCAGCACTTCAACTCCCCCTCCATTTCCGTATCCGACCTCTCGGTCCTGGGCCTCCTCCACGGCCAGAGTGAGCAACACCGCAAGTTGGAGGAACAGCACCTCATATTCCGCTTGGGGAGTCTGCATCCTCCGGGCTTAAACATTGAATTTTCTCAATTCTGTTACCCTGTCTGCCTCCTCCCCTTCCCACCTCTCCCTCAGCCCTCGGGCCCTGGCATTCCTTCTCTCTCTCTATCTCTCCCCCACCCAAGTCGCACTAGCTTCTTATTTTCACACTACAAACAGCTTACAATGGCCTGTTTCCTTTATCATCAATACTTTTTTGCATATCTTTCATTCATTGTTCTTTATCTCTCCACGTCACCATCTATATCTCTCGTTTCCCTGATCCCTGACCAGTCTGAAGAAGGATCTCGACCCAAAATGTCGCCTATCTCCTTCGCTCCTTAGATGCTGCTGCACCTGCTGAGTTTCTCCAGCTTTTTGTGTAACCCTCCTGTTATTCAAGTCGCCTAATTAGGAAATTATAGGCGTGTATTTCAAAAATATCCCCTGAAGCAAGAGACCATGACAAAAAGGACATGGATTTTAAAGCGTAGGGTGTTCTCAACTCTGATTTGAAATCAGCAGAAAAGTCACAAAGTATTTGTCTTTGGAGAGGACAAGGAACAAGTGTGACTTTAATTGGATGTGTTTAACAGGGAGAGGATATTGTCCTTGGGGATTAGAAACACAGAAACATAGAAAATAGGTGCAGGAGGAGGCCATTCGACCCTTCGAGGCAGCACCACCATTCATTGTGATTATGGCTGATCATGCGCTATCAATAACCCGTGCCTGCCTTCTCCCCATATTCCTTGACTCCACTAGCCTGCATCTAGCTTGTCCAGTCCTTTTATAATGTTAGATGTTTCTATAAGATCCCCCTCATCCTTCTAAACTCCAGTGAATACAAATCTAGTCTTTTCAATCTTTCCTCATTTGACAGTCCCGCCATCCCAGGGATCAATCTCGTGAACCTACGCTGCACTGCGTCAATCACAAGGATCTCCTTCCTCAAATTAGGAGACCAAAACTGTACACAATACACCAGATGTGGTCTCGCCAGAGCTCTATACAACTGCAGAAGAACCTCTTTACTCCTGTACTGAATTCCTCTTGTTATGAAGGCCAACATTCCATTAGCATTCTTCACTGCCTGCTGTACCGGCACGGCAACTTTCAGTGACCAGTGTACAAGGACACCCAGGTCTCGCTGCACCTCCCCCTTACCGAACCTAACCCCATTGAGATAATAATCTGCCCCTTTGTTTTTGCCGCCAAAGTGGATAACCTCACATTTATCTATATTATACTGCATCTGCCATGCATCTGCCCACTCACTAAACCTGTCCAGGTCACCCTGCAACCTCCTAACATCCTCTTCACAGTTCACACTGCCACCCAGCATTGTGTCATCTGCAAACTTGCTAGTGTTGCTCTTAATTCTCTCTTCCAAATCATTAATATATATGGTCAACACCGAGCCTTGCGGCACTCCACTCGCCACTGCCCGCCATTCTGAAAAGGACCCGTTCACTCCTACTCTTTGCTTCCGGTCTGCCAACTAATGTTCTATCCATGTCAACACCCTACCCCCAATACCATGTGCTCTAATTTTAGTCACCAGTCTCCCATGCGGGACCTTATCAAAGGTTTTCTGAAAGTCTAGATACACTACATCCACTAGCACCACTTGATCCATTTTACTTGCCACATCCTCAAAAAATTCCAGAACATTAGTCAAGCATGATTTCCCTTTCATAAATCCATGTTGACTTGGACTAATCCTTTTACTACTATCCAAATGCCCCATTATTACCTCTTTAATAATTGACTCCAGCATCTTTCCCACCACCAAAGTCAGGCTAACTGGTCTGTAATTCCTCGTTTTCTCTCTCGCTCCTTTCTTGAAAAGTGGGATAACATTAGCTATCCTACAATCCACAGGCACTGATCCTGAATCTATTGAACATTGGAAAATGATCACCAATGCGTCGACTATTTCTAGAGCCACATCCCTGAGGACTTTGGGATGCAGTCCATCAGGCCCAGGGGATTTATCAACCTTCACTCCCATTAGCCTACCCAATACTATTTCTCGCCTAATGAAAATTTCTTTCAGTTCCTCTACCCCCTTAGATCCTCTGTCCTCCAGTACATCTGGGAGATTGTTTGGGTCCTCCTTAGTGAAGATAGATCCGAAGTACCTATTCAAATCTTCTGCCATTTACTTGTTTCCCATAATGATTTCACCCGTGTCTGCCTTCAAGGGACCCACATTTGACTTTGCTACTCTTTTTCCCTTAACATATCTAAAGAAGCTTTTACTGTCCTTCTTTATATTCCTGGCCAGCTTCCCCTCGTGCTTAATCTTTTAAGCCCATATTGCCCATTTTGTTTCCTTCTGTTGTCCTATGGAAGTTTCCCAATCCTCTGGCTTCCGGCTACTCTTTGCTGTGTTATACATCTTTTCTTTTAGTTTTAATCTATCCCTAACTTCTCTTGTCAGCCACGGTTGCCTCCTACTCCCCTTAGAATCTTCCTTTTTGGAATAAAATGATCCTGCGTCCTCCGGATTATGCCCAGAAATTCCTGCCATTGCTGTTCCACCGTTATTCCTGCTAGGATCCCTTTCCAGTCTATCTTGGCCAGCTCCCCTCTCATGCCTTCATAGTCCCCTTTGTTCAACTCCATCACTGACAATTCCAATTTAACCTTCTCCTTCTCAAATTGCAGGTTAAAACAAATCATATTACGATCACTACCTCCAAGCGGTTCCTTTACCTCGAGTTCTCTTATCATGATGAGAAGATGAGAAGGAATTTTTTCACACAGAGAGTGGTGGGTCTCTGGAACTCTCTGCCACAGAGGGTAGTTGAGGCCAGTTCATTGGCTATATTTAAGAGGGAGTTAGATGTGGCCCTTGTGGCTAAGGGGATCAGAGGGTATGGAGAGAAGGCAGGTACGGGATACTGAGTTGGATGATCAGCCATGATCATATTGAATGGCGGTGCAGGCTCGAAGGGCCGAATGGCCAACTCCTGCACCTAATTTCTATGTTTCTATGTTTCTATCATATCTGGTTCATTGGACAACACTAAATCCAGAATTGCCTTTTCTCTGGTCGGCTCCATTACAAGCTGCTCTAAGAATCTATCTCGGAGGCACTCTACAACCGCTCTTTCTTGGGGTCCTGAACCAACCTAATTTTCCTAGAATACCTGCATATTGAAATCCCCCATCACCACAGTGACATTACCTTTGTTACATGCCAGTTTTAACTCCTGCTGCAACTTACAACCTACATCAGGGCTACTATTTGGGGATCTGTAAATAACACCAATTAGTGTCTTCTTGCCTTTACAAATCCTCAACTCAATCCACAGTGACTCTAGTGTTAAAGAAGGAACTGCAGATGCTGGAGAATCGAGGGTTACACAAAGAACTGGAGAAACTCAGCGGGTGCAGCAGCATCTAAGGAGCGAAGGAGATAGGCGACGTTTCGGGTCGAGACCCTTCTTCAGACTGGTCAGGGATCAGGGAAATCGAGAGATATAGACAGTGATATGGAGAGATAAAGAACAATGAATGAAAGATATGCAAAAAAGTATTGATGATAAAGGAAACAGGCCATTGTAAGCTGTTTGTAGTGTGAAAATGAGAAGCTAGTGCAACTTGGGTGGGGGGGGGGGGGGGGAGATAGAGAGAGAAGGAAAGCCAGGGCCCGAGGGCTGAGGGAGAGGTGGGAAGGGGAGGAGGCAGCCAGGGTTAACAGAATTGAGAAAATTCAATGTTTAAGCCCAGAGGATGCAGACTCCCCAAGCGGAATATGAGGTGCTGTTCCTCCAAATTGCGGTGTTGCTCACTCTGGCCGTGGAGGAGGCCCAGGACCGAGAGGTCGGATACGGAATGGGAGGGGGAGTTGAAGCGCTGAGCCACCGGGAGGTCGGGTTGGTTATTGCGGACCAAGCGGAGGTGTTCGACGAAATGATCGCCCAGCCTCCGCTTGGTCCACCGATGTAGATCAGCTGGCATCTGGAGCAACGGATGCAGTAGATGAGGTTGGAGGAGGTGCAGGTGAACCTCTGTCGGACTTGGAAGGACTGCTTGGGTCCCTGAAAGGAGTGGATGGCGGAGGTGAAGGGACAAGTGTAGCATCTCTTGCGGTTGCAAGGGAAAGTGCCCGGGGAAGGGGTGGAGCGGGAGGGAAGGGAAGAATTGACAAGGGAGTTGCGGAGGGAGCGGTCTTTGCGGGAGGCAGACGGGGGGGGGGGGGAGATAGGAAGATGTGGCGAGTGGAGGGGTCACGTTGGAGGTGGTGAAACTGGCGGAGGACTATCTGTTGTGTGCGCCGGCTGGTGGGGTGAAAGGTGAGGACCAGGGGGACTCTGCCCTTGTTGTGAGTGGGGGAATGGGGAGAGAGGGCAGAGTTGCGGGGTATGCAGGAGACCCTGGTGCGAGCCTCATCTATGGTGGGGGAGGGGAAACCCCGTTTTCTGAAGCACGTGGACATTTGTGATGACCTGGTGTGGAACACCTCAACCTGCGAGCAGATGCGGCGTAGACGGAGGAATTGGGAATAGGGGATGGAGTCCTTACAGGAAGCAGGGTGGGAGGAAGAGTCCAGGTAGCTGTGGGAGTCAGTTGGTTTGTAGTGGATGTCGGTCAGGAGTGTATCACCTGCAATAGAGATGGTGAGGTAAAGGAATGGTGGGGAAATGACGGAAATGTTCCAAGTGTATTTGAGTGCTGGATGGAAGTTGGTGGTGAAATGGATGAAGCCAGTCAGTTGTGTGTGGGTGCAGGAGGTGACACCAAAGCAGTCGTCAATGTAACGGAGGTAAAGGTCAGGGGTGGGGCCCTGGTACGCCGAGAATAAAGATTGTTCGACGTACCTGACAAAGAAGCAGGCGTAGCTAGGGCCCATGCGTGTGCCCATAGCTACGCCTTGTGTTTGGAGGAAATGGGAGGAGTCAAAAGAGAAGTTATTGAGGGTAAGGACCAACTCCGCTAGGCGGAGGAGGGTGTCAGTGGACGGGTATGGGTTGCTCCTCTGGTCAAGGAAGTACCGGAGGGCTTTGAGACCATCCTGGTGGGGGATGCAGGTGTATAGTGACTGGACGTCCATGGTGAAGATGAGAGGATGGGGGCCTGGGGAATGGAATGCGTGGAGCCGACGGAGAGTGTCTGAGGCTAAGCTCCAGGCTTACCTCCTCTGTCACCATCGACCGGCTCGGCCCCTGAACCAAAGTCCGTCTCCTTTCCTGACTGCCTGTGTCCCAGGGATGCCTCCTGCAGTCACTCCCTGGGGTCATTAACCATCCCTTTACTCTCTTTCCCTTTCACTCCATCCTCGACTATCCCATTTGAAACCCCACCCCCCTTATTCAGTTTAAAACCACCCGTGTAGCAGTGGCAAACCTGCCTGCCAGAATGCTGGTGCCCCACCTGTTAAGATGCAATCCGCCCCTTTTGTACAGTTCCCCCTTACTCCAAAACAGATCCCAGTGATCTAAGAATCTAAATCCCTGCCCCCTGCACCAGTTACTCAGCCACACATTCAGGTCCCGTATCTCCCTGTTCCTGCTCTCACCAGCACGAGGAACTGGAAGCAAACCAGAGATAACAACCCTGGAGGTCCTGCTTTTCAGCATTTTTCCGGGCTCAACAGCCCTTTTTGCTTCGGAAGCCAGTCCGCCGCTCAGTGTTTTAACGTATTCTGTCCCGATAGCTTCTAAGTGGGTGAACCTGTTCACAAGAGGTACAACACCCGATTATATCAATGCCCTCCTGCAATGCTATACAGGAAAATAAAATGTATCGTCAAAGGTGTTTTATTGTCACGTGTTCACTGCACACCAAAATTCTTTTTGCATCGCTCACACATGCACGAGTCGCCATATTTTGGCACCGTTTACAAAAAGACTAAAGTCCATTCCACGCACGTGCTCGATGTACTGGAGAGGCTCCCGATCCAGGTAAGCTCCAGGCTTACCTCCTCTGTCATCCTCGACCGGCTCGTCCCGTGAACCAATGTTCCTCTCCTTTCCTGACTGCCTGTGTCCCAGGGATGCCTCCTGCAGTCAGCCTTGAGGCAATACCCCGGTCCCTCTCCTCAAGTCCGTCGTCACCAGCGGCTCCCCCCTCAACTCGGGACCGAGCTCGGCGACTTGATTACTCTGGAGTTTAGAAGGATGAGAGGGGATCTTATGGAAACACCAGTCTGAAGAAGGGTCTCGACCCGAAACGTCGCCTATCTCCTTCGCTCCTTAGATGCTGCTGCACCCGCTGAGTTTCTCCAGCTTTTTGTGTAACCCCCCCTAAGATTATTAATGGTTTGGACACGATAGAGGCAGGAAACATGTTCCCGATGTTGGGGCCAGAACCAGGGCCACTGTTTAAGAATAAGGGGTAAGATATTTAGAACGGAGACGAGGAAACACTTTTTCACAGAGAGTTGTGAGTCCGTGGAATTCTCTGCCTCAGAGGGTTCTCTGGATACTCCCCCTGGTGGCCGTGAGGATCCATCACACCCCCATCTCCACACCCACTATCGCGCCCCCTGGTGGCCGTGAGGATCCATCACACCCCCATCTCCACACCCACTGCCGCGCCCCCTGGTGGCCGTGAGGATCCATCACACCCCATCCCCACACCCACTGCCGCGCCCCCTGGCTCCGGGAGGCCTCTTATTTCCAATGTAATTTTCTACAGTATGAGGTTTCCTTAGGAATGCATGTGTGGAAGAAAATATTAATATCCTTTCATACTTAATTAAGGTAAAATCAAAGGTAGACATAAAATGCTGGAGTAACTCAGCGGGTGAGGCAGCATCTATGGAGACAAGGAATTGGCAACGTTTCGGGTCGAGACTCTTCTTCAGCCTGAAGTCAGGGGATTGGGCGGGGCAAAGAAAGAATGTAGGCAGACACAGGAAGACCAGTGGGAGAACTGGGGAGGGGAAGGGGATGGAGAGGGAATGCAAGGGCCATCTGAAGTTAGAGAAGTCTATGTTCAAACCGCTGGGGTGTAAACTACCCAAGAGCAATATGAAATGTTCATTTAACACAGCTTTAGTCGTCAAACAAACTTTATTGTCATTTAGAAATACATCGATATATGCAATTCCAAACGAAATTCCGTTGCATTTGGCTCCGCGTGCAACCCGATAATTAACAGAAGGATAAAATGGAAAAAAATGGATAAAAGGATAATAGGATAAAATAGACAATGGTGGCAGCCCATTACATGGCATTCAGGAGTCTGATGGCTCGTGGAAAGAAGCTGTTGCAGAACCTTGATGTTCTGCTCCTTATGCTACTATATATTTTGCCCGAGGGCAGCAGAGTGAACAGTCCGTGATGGAAATGTGTGGGGTCTTTTATAATACTGCTGGCCTTAGACACGCAACGTTTGGTCGCAATATCCCCGGTTGAGGGGAGAGAAGTCCCAATGATTTTTTCCGCTGTCCTCATCACTCTCTGCATGGACTTCCAGTCGGAGGCTTTACAGTCCCCAAACCAGACAGAGATACAGCTGGTCAAAATGCTCTCTATGGTGCCCCTGTAGAAAGTGGTGAGGATGGGATGGGGGAGGTGAGCTCTTCTTATCCGGTGCATGAGAAAATTGCAACCGCTTCTGCACTCTCTTAACTGTTGATGAGATGTTATTTGACCAGGTCAGACTGTAAGTGATCTGCACCCCCAGGAACTTAGTGCTACTGACCACCTCCACGTCGCTGTCATTGATGTGAAGTGGTGTGGGACTGCCGGTTTTTCCTGAAGTCGACGATGACCTCCTTTGTTTTTTCAACATTCAGGATCAGGTTGTTCGTATTGCACCAGTCCACCAATTGTTTTACCTCCTCCCTGTTAGCCAGCTCATTGTCGTCCCTGATGAGGCCCACCACTGTAGTGTCATCTGCGTACTTCATGATGTGGTTTGTACGAAACCTGGCACAACGGTCATGGGTCATCAGGGTAAACAGCAGTGGACTCAGGACACAGCCCTGAGGGGAGCCGGTGCTCAGAGAGATGGTGTTGGAGGTGTTATTTCCAACCCTCACTGACTGGGGTCTGTCAATGAGGAAGTCCAATAGCCAGTTACACATGGGGGTGCTGAGGCCCAATGGAACCAGTTTGCTTATCAGGTGCTGAGGGATAATTGTGTTGAATGCTGAACTATAATCCACAAACAGCATTCGCACATAAGTGTTCCTCTATATAGGTAGCCACAAAATGCTGGAGTAACTCAGCGGGTCAGGCAGCATCTCTGGAGAGAAGGAATGGGTGACATTTCGGGTCGAGATCCTTCTTCAGACTGACATTATATATGCGCCTCCCAAATCCCAGGAAAAAGTTTTCCCCTGGTTGAATAAGCTCAAACAGCTAACAGTGACCCCTTATTTGTTATTTAGAGTCCTGGAATGAGGAATAATGGTCCACCTCCCTCAAAAGCAAAGAGATCGATTTCAGCTGGTAGACATCACTGAGTCACACCTGACCATAGCTACTAGACACGTAACAGCGAAGGAAATAGGAGAAATGATAAAAAGGCTGAAGGACAATTCATGTTTTAAAGTTGCCAATGGCAAAAAGAGAGGTCCAGATTGTCTTCTTTAATGTGATGGAAAGAAAGATCACATGGGTCAGAGAGAAATCAGGCGCTATTTTTGAAAAGCAACAGCCGACCACTGAGAAACCGCCAAGGTTACCAATGGCTCTGGTCCAAGTACTCTCTGAACTATGGGCAAAGCATAAGAATCATGTGGGGCGAGTGCGTTCAGCCCCTGAACATAAAGTGACTTTAAAAAAGGGTGCTGCTTTGCCATGTTTAAAACTGTACCGACTTACCCCAGAGGCTGAAGAAGGGATAGCTAGTATAGAAATCATGTCTTTATTACAACAAGGAGTATTAGTGAAAACGTAAAGTTCGTGTAATACTCCTATTCTGCTGATTCCCAAAGTGGGAAGACGTAATGATAGGCGTTTTGTCCAGGAGCTGAGAGCTTTTAACAAAATAGTGATCCCTATCGCTCCCTTAGTATCAACGGGGTTTGCGACTGGCCTCTTGGTTCAAGAGCATGAAAGGGGAAAAAGACTAGTAGCCTATCATTCCATGTCTTTACCAGCTGTAGTAAATGGCATGCTAGCCTGCTTGCCAGATGTAGCGGCAACAGCTACAATGATAGAAAAATCAATCCCCATGGTTCTTGATCACCCACCCGTGTGTAGTGACTGTTCCTCATGTTGTTCTTCAACGCAGCAGTTACACAGCATTTCACAGCCGCTAGAAGAACAGGATATGAAGTTATCCTTTTATCACATCCTAACTATACTTACCAGCGATCAAACACAGCTATCTGTGTGCCACTGCCAAAAGAAGGATGTGGCTATGATTGTCTATTGCTTGTAGAATCCGCTGCCACTCCCCGGCTGGACTTCCAGAGCCATCCGATTGATAACCCTGATCTATTTCCTGATGGATTTTCCCACCGACCTAGCGATGACAGATTACTAGCAGGATATGCAGAGGTCACACCACACCAAGTGCTGGAGGCATATGCTTCACCATCCGGAACGTCTGCTGAGGTGGCTGAGCTGTATGCCCTGATACGTGCCTGCATAGTGTCAAAAGATAAAAGTGCTAATATCTACACCGATTCTCGCTATGCGTTTAGGGTTGTACATGACTTTAGGCAGTTATGGAAATATACAGGATTCATCACATCAACAGGAAAGTCAAGAGTACAGAGTGTTTTATTGTCAGATAGGACAATGAAATTGCTGCAGCACAACAGAATATGTAAACATAGTACATAACAGGGGTGCTGGCTCGAAGGGCCGAATGGCCTACTCCTGCACCCATTTTCTATGATTGAGACTGAGAGTGGGGGTGGGAGGATTTTTTGCAAATTATAAAACAATTACTGGGTATATTTTGTGCTGATTTAGATTATATCTGTGGCAATTTGGTAAGGCAACTGTGCCAACTTTAACATCTTGTGAACAAAGATCACAGGTTCAAATCCCGTCAGTGCCCATATTTACTTCCCTTTAACAGGGTGGCACAATGGTGCAGCTGGTAGAGTTGCTGCCTCATAGACTTGGGTACGATCCAGACCTCAGGTGCTGTCTGTGAAGTTTGCACGTTCTCCCTGTGACCACATGAGATTTGTCCAGGAGCTCTGGTTTCCACCCACATCTCAAAGACATACGTGTATGTACGTTAACTCAAGCTAACTAGGTTACCCCACTTTCTTATCTATTCCATGCACAACAGTGTAATTTACAAACACTATGGTCAGCGTGCACTTGGAGGGCAGAAGGGCCTGTTTCCCTACAATGGTGAATTAGGGGAGGGCACCACCAAATGGGGAATTAAGGGAGGCATCAATTATGTTTGTTTGCTCTGGGCACTGTGAGCTGTAGATGCTGGTTTACACTGAACCACCATCAATTATGTATGTTTGCTCTGGGCACTGTGAGCTGTAGATGCTGGTTTACACTGAAGATACACACACAATGCTGGAGTTACCCAGCAGGACAGGCAGCATCTCTGGAATGGGGGATGTTTCAGGTCGAGACCCTCTCCCGACTCTCTGAGGAAGGGTCTCGACCCGAAACATCCCCCATTCTTTCCCTCCAGAGATACTGCCTGTCCCACTGAGTTACTCCAGATTTCAACGCCCCTTCCACCCCTCCCAACCTCCCCCCTTCCCCTCGCACTCTCTCCCTCTCCTCTCGCTCCCCCTCCCTCAGCACCCCATCCAGCGCGTGCAGCAACATCCCAGCCAGGTCTTCCACGTGGATCCAGGGGAAGGACTGGAGTCCGGAGCCCACCGCACCTCCCCCCCCCCCCCCCAGGCCCATCCGAAACGGCAGCACCATTGGCGGCAGCGCTCCCTCCACTCTCCCCAGGACCACTCCTGCAGCGGGCGGTGGGAGGAGGGGTGGAAGCTGAGAGGAGAGGGGAGGGAAGAGACGGGGGGGGGGGGGGGGGGGCGAAGAGGGAGGTAAAAGAAAGAATGGTGAGAGGTGAAGTAGACACCACAATTTGTAACAGTGGCCTCACACCATGTCAGGTTATATAGAGTTTATTGGTCACAAGCAATACAACTTCTCATTTACGAGTTCACTTTAAGACTAATGGAATGCAGCAGACCGCAATGCTAACAAGCTAGTGGGCATAACTACAAATGCATGACTCATAACATGAGCCACTAATCTAGATCCTCATCTTAAAGAATCAATAACAATGTATACCCATCACTAAGCAAAGCAAAAATCACAACCGATGACAGACATTTGTAAAGTCAAACATAGTCCGGATACTTCACGATCGGCCTGCTAACACGACCAGCACGTGTACGATAGAGACCATGTCCATTCTGTTTCTCCGGGGAAAGAGCTAGTGATTTGACCGCTGTGGGGGAGTGGACCAACGCCTCTGGGGTCAAAGCAGGAGACTGTGGTGCAGGCGAAGATGGAACAGAGAGAGGAACTGTCACAGGCATGGATTGTTGTGCTGGCAAGAGCATGCGAGATTGAAATGAACTTGTACGATCAGGATAATAAGGAGGAAGGCTTGGCTCGTTCACAGGCAGAAGATGTTGTCTGTTGCATCGGTAGGTGCCGCCATTGGCTCTAACAATGTATGAGCGTGGCTCCGAAGCTAGAGCAGAAATCACCCCAACACGGTCGTGGCCTTTGTCAGTCTGTAAGTGGACTACCTGTCCTTTGGTCACTGGTGACAATGTCCTACTCGTCTTGTCGAACCATTTCTTTTGAACGTCACGCTTCTGTTGCAACCTGGATTGAACCTTCTTAGGCGGAAAGACATGTGGGACTAACGTTTGCTCTGCCACGGGCAGCGTGGTGCGGGTCTGCCTTGACAAGAATCGTTGAGCAGTTGAACCCAAGGCAAGGTCACGGGAAATGTTGCGTAAGTTGAGCAAATCCAGGAATACGTCAGATTTAGAGTGACACACAGTGAGAGTGTTCCATGAGTTGTTTTGCACTTCTGACAGCCTGTTCAGCCAGCCCGCTAGATTGTGGATATTCAGGGCTGCTGGTGACGTTGTGAAAATTCCAACGACTGGCAATCTCTCTGAATTGTTGGCTGGTGAACTGACAGCTGGTGAAATCACAGAGCTGGTAGTGGGGCTGCTGAGAAAATCAATGTCACACCATCCTGAATACGAATCCATGAGCACCGGGTACTGCTTGCCGTGCCACTCAAATAAATCAGCTACCACTGTAGACCATGGGAGCGCAGGTACAGGATGTGGCAGAAGGGGTTGCTTTTGTTGATGAGGCGCCAGGCTATTGCACACGGGTCACTAACACGCGTCGGGAACACGGGCCAGATTGAACATGGGTCGGGGACATGGGTCAGATTGAACACGGGTTGGGGACATGGGTCAGATTGAACACGGGTCGGGAACACGGGTCAGATTGAACACGGGTCGGGGACATGGGTCAGATTGAACACGGGTCGGGAACACGGGTCAGATTGAACACGGGTTGGGGACATGGGTCAGATTGAATACGGGTCAGATTGAACACGGGCCAGGAACACAGGTCAGGAACACGGGTCAGATTGAACACGGGTCAGGAACGCGGGTCGGGTACATGGGTCATGAACATGGATCAGGGACACGGGTCAGGAACGCGGGTCGGGTACATGGGTCATGAACATGGATCGGGGACACGGGTCGGGGACACGGGGCGGGTACATGGGTCATGAACATGGATCGGGGACACGGGTCAGGAACATGGATCGGGGACATGGGTCGGGGACACGGGTCCGGTACATGGGTCATGAACATGGATCAGGGACACGGGTCAGGAACGCGGGTCGGGTACATGGGTCATGAACATGGATCGGGGACACGGGGCGGATACATGGGTCATGAACATTGATCGGGGACATGGGTCAGGAACGCGGGTCGGGTACATGGGTCATGAACATGGATCGGGGACACGGGTCATGAACATGGGACAGGGACGAGTCAGATGAACACAGGTCAGGGTCAGAGGGACAGGGGTGAGGGGTGAGAGCGCGTGGACTAACCCAGGTGACCCTGGCCCCCGGTCTCTGGGAGATGACCTCCACCTCATGACCTTTGCTCCTCAGGAGGTGGCTGAGGGTGGAGCCAATGATCAGAACCTTTATCCCACCGCCGTAAACGTGACAAATCCCCGCGCTCCCCGCCGCCACTCTTGTCCCGGAAGAACTGCCTCGTTGGCACTAGAGGACAAGCGCGGGGTGCGGAGCTGGATGACCCATGGTGGGTGGGGCTGGAGGACCAGGGTGGGGGGGCGGGACTGGTGTACCCATGGTAGGGCGGGGTTGGAGGACCAGGGTGGGGGGGCAGGACTCGTGGGGGTGGGGCTAGTGGATCAGTGCGATGGGCGGGGCTGGAGGACCAGGGTGGGGCTGGAGGACTCGTGGGGGCGGGGCTGGTGGATCAGTGCGATGGGTGGGGCTGGAGGACCAGGGTGTGGCTGGAGGACCCGTGGGGGCGTGGCTGATGGATCAGTGCGATGGGCAGGGCTGGAGGACCAGGGTGTGGCTGGAGGACCCGTGGGGGCGGGGATGGTGGACCAGTGCGATGGGTGGGGCTGGAGGACCAGGGTGTGGCTGGAGGACCCATGGGGGCAGGGCTGGTGGACCAGTGCGATGGGTGGGGCTGGAGGACCAGGGTGTGGCTGGAGGACCCGTGGGGGCGGGGCTGGTGGACCAGTGCGATGGCCGGGCTGGAGGACCAGGGTGTGGCTGGAGGACCCGTGGGGGCGGGGCTGGTGGACCAGTGCGATGGGTGGGGCTGGTAGACCAAGGCGGGGCTGGTGGACCAGTGCGATGGGCGGGGCTGGAGGACCAGTGCGATGGGTGGGGCTAGAGGACCAAGGCGGGGCTGGTGGACCAGTGCGATGGGCGGGGCTGGAGGACCATACAACCACCACCCTCTATGTGCAAAAGCTACCCCTCAGGTTCCTTTTAAATTTTCCCCCTCTCATCTGAAACCTATGTCCTCTGGTACTTCAATTTCCCTACTCTGGGCAAGAGACTCTGTGCTTTACCCGATCAATATCAATACCCGATGAATGACGGAGTAGACTTGATGGGCTGAATGGCCTAATTCTGCTCCTATCGTCCATGACCAATACCTCCCATGATTCTATACACATTTATAAGATCAACCCCCATCCTCCTGCGCTCCAGGACAGGGAGACCCAGCCTACTCAACCTCTCCCTATAAGATCAACCCCCATCCTCCTGCGCTCCAGGACAGGGAGACCCAGCCTACTCAACCTCTCCCTATAGACAACATTTTTCTTTACATCCTCAGCATCTTTCCAGCTTGACAACATTTTACCTGTAATATGGTAACTCAAACCAAACTCAAGACTCTAAATGCGGCCTCACCAACATTTTATACAACTGCAACATGACCTCCCAACTTCTATACACAATACTCTGACTGATAATAGACAATAAATGCAGGAGTAGGCCATTCGGCCCTTCGAGCCAGCACCGCCATTCAATGTGATCATGGCTGATCATCCACAATCAGTAACCCGTTCCTGCCTTCTCCCCATACCCCCTGACTCCGCTATTTTTAAGAGCCCTATCTAGCTCTCTCTTGAAAGCATCCAGAGAACTGGTCTCCACCGCCCTCTGAGGCAGAGAATTCCACACTCACAACTCTTTGTGTGAAAAAGTGTTTCTTCCTCTCCGTTCTAAATGGCTTACCCCTTATTACCCCTTGATGAAGGCCAATGTTCGAAAAGCCTTTTTGACCACATTATTTACCTCGCGACTCCACCTTCAAGGAACCATGCACCTGTACTCCTAGATCCCTCTGCTCTACAACACTACCCAGAGGCCTAACATTCACTGTGCAGATCCTGCCCTTGTTCGACGTCCCAAAATGCAACACCTCACACTTCTCTGTATTAAATTCCATCAACCATTCCTCAGCTCACCTGGCCAATCGATCCAGATCCTACTGCAATCATTCACAACCATCTTCACTGTCTGCAAAACCACCCCCTTTTGTATCATCGGCGAACTTGCTAATCTTGCCCTGCATGTTCTCATCCAAATCATTGATGTAGATGACAAACAGTAACGGGCCCAGCACCGAACCCTGAGGCCCACCACTAGTCACAGGCCTCCAGTCCGAGAAGCAACCCTCCACCATCATCACCCTCTGCTTCCTTCCAGGAAGCCAATTTACCTTAATTTCCCTTCATGTATTTATAAAATGTATTGGGATTATCCTTAGTATTATCTGCCAGAGCTATCTCCTGTCCCCTATTTGCCCTCCTTTTTTTTAAGATTGCTCATCATTTCTTGAAACTCTTCCAGGGATATATATGGTCCCAAAGGCAGACACAAAATGCTGGAGAACCAGGGGCCACAGTTTAAAAATAAGGAGTAGGCCATTTAGGACATATATAAGGAAAAACGTTCCCACTCAGAGGGTTCATACGCCAAGAAGTTGGATCCGGTGCTAAACGCAGCAGGCAGAACCATCTCTGGTTGCTTCAAACCCGCACGAGTTGACGACCTGTACCTGCTATGTGGTATTGCACCCCCTCCAATCAGAAGAGCAGTCTCCTCAAAAGTGGAAGGCAGCAAGCAGGAGGATGGCCATCGTCACCCACTCTTCCAACACGTCCAGGCTCCAAGGAGATTAAAATCCAGAAATAGCTTCCTACATGCAGTTCAAACCTTGGGTGATAATCCCCACCCGCACCTGTACGATAGATGCTTGGGTGACACACCTACAATCACCCCCCCCCCCCCCCCCCCCACCTCACACACACACTGACACTATACCCTGAGGAGTCCCTTCCATTGGAAGTGAAAGAGACATGGCCAGTTGGGCTCTGCCTCAACCGCCTCAGAACACGGGTGGGACGGAGCAAAGCCCTCATGCAGAAGTGGGGGTACAGCAACGACCCATCGCCCATCCCATCATGGCTGATTGATTTTTCATTCTCAACCCCATTATCCTGCCTTCTCCCCATAACTATTGGTGTCCTTCCTAATCAAGAACCAGGGGCGGCACAGCGGTAGAGTTGACGTCTTACAGCTCTAAAGACCCAGGTTCGATCCTGACTACGGGAGCTGTCTGTACAGAGTTTGCACGTTCACCCTGTGACCACATGGGTTTTCTCCGGGTGCTCCAGTTACCTCCCACATTCCAAAGACGTACAGGTTTGTAGGTTCATTGTTTTCTGTAAATTGTTCCTGGTGTGTTGGGCAGAACTAGTTTATGGGTGATCGCTGGTCGGCACAGACTCGATGGGCCAAATGGCCAGTTTCCACACTGTTTCTCTGAACTAAACTTATCAATCTCCATTATAAAAATACCCAGTGATTGGCCTCTATCACCGTCAGTGGCAATGAATTCCACAGATTCGCCAGCTTCTGGCGAAAGAAATTCCTTCTCAGCTCCATCATCAGAACTCTGAGGATGGTGAATCTGTGGAATTCATTGCCACAGGTGGCTGAGACCAGGTCATTGGGTATTTTTAAACGTAGAATAACAGCTGAGCCTGAAAACGGTAACGTCCAGGTTCAGAAGCAGCTTCTTCCCTACAGCCATCAGGCTGTTAAACACTACAACCTCCAAATAAGCTCTGAACTACATAGACTTGTGGACATTGTTTCAGACTTTACACTATTATTGTTTATCTAGATGTTTATATCCATATGCACTATACTGAGCTATTTTAGTTGTTGAGTATGGATTTTACAGGCTACTATGTTTACATACCTGTTGTACTGTTGCAAGTACGAATGTCATTGTTCCGTTTCGGGACATATGACAATAAGACATACTTGACTCTGGAGAGGTTCTTGATTGTGGGGAAAAGGCAGGAGCAGACCCGATGGTCTGAATGGCCTAATTCTTCTCCTATAACTTATGGGCCGAAGGGCCTGTTCCTGAGAGGAACATTGTTCTGTGTTTTATGTTCTGTCCTACAGGCAACATGAGTCAGACAATTTAGCAGTTTTCCCTCTCTCTCCCCCTCATCCCACTGAAGAAGGTTTCCAAAACGTCACCCATCCCTTTTTCTCCAGAGATACTGCCAGCCCCGCTGAGTTACTCCAGCATTTTGTGTCTATCTCGGGTATAAACCAGCATCTGCAGATCCTACTACAGAATTGAAGCACGCTGCCACTTTCTCCTGTAAGCCAATTGATGCAGACATTGTCCTCCCCTCTTTTTCCCCCCTCTGTCGCTGCCTCTCTCTGCTCTATTTCAACGTTCCATTCCCGGGGGAATTGGAAAGAATAATATCAGCAATGGGGCTCCACTTGGGCGATACGTTCCTGAATTTTGCAGCGAATACTACAGAAGCCAGGATCAACTTTCACGACTGGCTGGGAGACTCAGTCACCTTGCGTAATGATCAGGCTCTTGTCGGTTTCAGGGCCACATTGCAACGATGTGCAGAGTGGAGGAACGTGCAGAGTTGTAGCCGTCGGCATGATGTTGTATCATAATCGCCCTGTTCAAATCCTCCTTGCTTCACAATTTGCATTCTCCCGACAGAGAAGAGCAGCATATTACAGAGTCATGGGATTTTAAGCCTTGCTGGGCAATGAAAGGCCCCGTGAACGGGCCGATTCAAGCCCCACGATTCGGGGTGGACGAAGCTGCTGCTGCTGGCGTTCGGAGTCGGTTCAGAGTCGGTCACCAACCAGGTCAGCTCCTGATGTTACCTCCACAGGGCACAGGGCTGAAACCTCCAAAGCCTCGCATGTGTGTATGTGCGCAATTTTCAGCCTCCTTCTCTCTCCCTATGATCAGTCAGAAGAGGGTTCTGTCCCGAAACATCACCTCTCCATGTACTCCAGAGATGCTGCCTGACCCGTTAAGTTACTCCAGCACTCTGTGAAACGTCACCTATCCATGTTCTCCACAAATGCTGCCTGACCCACTGAGTTACTCCAGCACTTCCCATTTCTTCCCAATGCTTTGGTGAATTCTGAAACCTGTCCACTGCCAAAACATTTTTTTTGTGTTAACATTATGTCTTTTCACTTGAACACTCTCGTCTTGATATCCTTGGCTAGTCCATGGTTCCCCTTGGAGTTTTTCATTGCCTTCACAGAATACATCAATAATGGACCCGTTTTCAGATGCATAACGTGTTTGACATTCCTTTTACTGCATTTCACGATCAAACATAATCCAACTCAACACTCTTTTCATCATTTGCTTTATTCAAACAAGAACCTTTCAAATCAAAATTAACTGCTTTCCATTTGAATATCAATTCCATCGCTGTTCTCTTAAGACATCTTCATTACAAGGGCCATTAGCCTCAATTTTATATTCATTGTTCTTCACTTTGTGGGATTTTGGGCCGAGGTTTGCTGACTTTGGTTAACTGATATCTCTCCAATTTCTACAGATGCGCCGTACAAAGCATTTTATCGGGATGCATCACAGCAGAGTTTGGGAACAGCAAAGCTTGAATATGTAAGAGATGATAAGGTGGAGTAATCTCCAAAGTCTAAACGTTTTAATGTATCTGAGAACCAAGTGAAAATAAGATGGGAACACAGGGAATGTTGATGTTGGAATCTTGAGCAAAACACAAAGTTCTGGCGTAACTCAGCAGGCCAGGCAGCATCTGTGGAAGGAATGGGCAGGAAAAGTCACTAGAATGGGCATCCAAAAATGTGCAGATTATTGGCTTCTGTAAATTGGCCCTCGTGTGTAGGATAGTACTAGTGTACAGGTGATCGCTGGTCGGCATGGACTCGGTGGGCCGAAGGGCCCAAGTCCACGCTGTATCTCTAGAAGCAAAACTAAAAGGTATGTAGCATGACTTTTGCGACGTTTTGCATCAGCATCTTTTGAACATTTCAGTGTTCATCAGGATGAAACACTGTTTGGCTGGCAGTTTAGAAGCATAATTAGATCACAATATAGGAAGAGTTTACAGACCATACATGAGAAGTTGCACATTCCACAACTAATCATGATTAAAAGAACATATTAATCAAAACGCTAAACTGATTTCTGGACTTGTTGTGAATCTCACTTCTCCAATTCATTTGGGTCAGTAGACTATTTATGGGAAACATCTGTCTAACCAGAACCAGAAAGGAAAACAGCTGGATTCATAGCCATGGGCAGCCAGAAATCCTTGCACTCGAATGCAAATCCTACTGAGAATCCTGTATCAGAGAACGCCACTCTGTGTAATTGGAAAGCTCATTCAGGTACAACACCAAGGATTTACAGTTGGATACATTCAGGGATGGCACAGCGGTAGAGTTGCTGCCTCACAGCGCCAGAGACCCAGGTTCGATTCTGACTACGGGTGCTGTTGGTACGGAGTTTGTACGTTCGGCCCGTGACTGAGTGAGTTTTCTCTGGGGCCTCTGGTTTCCTCCCACTGTCCAAAGACGTACAAGTTTGTAGCTAAATTGGCTTCGGTAAAATGGTAAATTGTCCCTAGTCTGTGGGCTAGTATTAGTGTGCGTGTGATCGCTGGTCGGCACGGACTCAGTGGGCTGAAGGGCCTGTTTCTGCACTGTACCTCTAAACTAAACTTTCTGGAATTGTGCCCAAATGTCCAATATATTTTGGAAGTCTACCTTTGAAACATGACAGAAGTTTTACAGATGGCAACAGACTTGAGTCCGAAGAAGGGTCTGGTCCGAAAATGTCACCTGTTCTTTTTCTCCAGAGATGTTGTCTGACCCGCTGTTTTTTGTGTCTATCTTCGATGTAAACCAGCATCTGTAGTTCCTTCCTACGTCTTTTAAGTGTTACTGTATCAAATGTCAGTACAAAATGGGGAAAGGAGGTGAAGATGGGGGCACAGATGCAACGGCTGCTAAGGTGGAAGGTGAGGACAAGGGGGATTCTGTCCTTGTTACGAGTAGGGGATGGGGAGTGAGAGCAGAGCTGTGGGATATAGAGGAGACCCTGGTGAGAATCTCATCTATAATCAAAGAGGGGAACCCCCGTTCCCTAAAGAATGAGGACATCTCCGATGCCGTGGTCTGGAACACCTCAACCTGGGTGCAGATGCGGCGTAGACGGAGGAATTGGGAGTGGGGGAGGAATGGGTAGAAGGGAGAATATGAAAACAAAGAACTGCTGATGCTGGACATAAAATGCTGGAGTAACTCAGCAGGTCAGACAACATCTCTGGATAGAAGGAATGGTGATGTTTTGGGTCGGGACCCTTCTTCAGACTGCTCCACTGCAGATGCTGGTCTACACAGAATATCTGAGTGGGACAGTATCTCTGGAGAACATGGATAGGCAATGTTTTGGGTCAGAAATAATGTTAAATGTATCGCTTCATTATCAACTCTTCCCCAGCCAACAATGAGCCATTGTGGGCTCCACCCTTCCTTGGTCATCTGTTGCCGGCCCTGATTTGTTCTATACTGGTCCGTGTGTTCAAGAGAGTTAGATTTCGCTCTTAGGGCTAATGGAATCAAGGGATATAGGGAAAAAGCAGGAACAGGGTACTGATTCTGGACAATCAGCCATGACCCTGTCAGTCTGAAGAAGGGTCTTGACCCGAAACGTCGCCTATCTCCTTCGCTCCTTAGATGCTGCTGCACCTGCTGAGTTTCTCTGGCTTTTTGTGTAACCCATGATCATATTAAAGGTCGGTGCTGGCTCAAAGGGTCGAATGTCCTACTCCTGCACCTATTTTCTATGTTTCTAGTCAATGTTACCTCCAGTTCTCTCCCTTCTATTTTCAGTCTGAAGGAGAGTCCCGACCCGAAACGTCACCCGCGGTCGAGCTGCTGCCTTACAGCGTCAGAGACCCAGGTTCGATGAGTGCTGTCTGTATGGAGTTTTACGTTCTCCCCGTGAGCTTCGTGGGAATTCTCCAGGTGCTCTGGTTTCCTCCCACACGCCAAAGACGCTAGGGTTATAATTGGCTTCAGTAAAAATGATAAAATAGCCCAAATTGACAAAGCTGCATCAGTCTTCAGACGAATGCAGCCAATATGGTCTCGTGGTGGGATATCCAAGATGCTAAAAGTCAAACTCTTCCAGTCCGCATCCTCCCTACAGCCCTCTGTGCCCGTGAGACATGGAAAATCAATGTGGTGATAAAAATAAATTGGATGCATTCCAACAACGCTGCTTGAGGAGGATCCTGAAGACTAGCTACAGAGACCACATCACAAACGAGGAGATCTACCGGGAAACTGCAACAAAGCCTCTCAGCCTGGACATAGAGGGACGCAGGATGAAATCTGCAGGACATGTCCTCAGAATGTCACCAGAACGTGCAGCTAAGATAGCAATGACACGGCAAGCTGACGGAAGAAGGAAAAGAGGCCGACCAAAACTCAAATGGAGGCGAACATTCCGGTAGGATTTGGAAGCCCGGGACGCTAATCTATCGAGGGTGGAAGACGTCGCACATAACTGACCAGAATGGCCACAGCTTGCTGCCCAATGCACTCAACAGTGTGGGAGGAACTAAGTCTAAGTAAGTAAGTGTGTGTAGGATAGCGTTAGTGTGTAGGGATCGCTGACCGGCATGGACTCGGTGGGCTGAAGGGGCCAGTGTCCATGATGTATCTCTAAACAAAACAAAATAATCACCCATTGTTTTTCTCCAGATGTGCTGCCTGGCCCACAGAATTACTCCAGCACTTTGTGTCTATCTCCATAATGTTATTGAAGGGAGTTATCATAAATAGTGTGTGAACAGCTTATTGGGAAATCAGGCTTGTGCTTAGATCTGTGATGTGTAAGAGATGGCAGTACTGCCAATACCTAATCCATACCATGGAACCAAACTCAGAACAACAAATAAACAACATGCAGAGAGCAGTGGTTATGGTCACAGCAGAAAAATAACAGCCGCCAAAGCCTAGTGCCTTAAATTTCACAAAACTTTATTTCAAAAAACAAATTGATGCACTGAAATTCATTTATAATAGCTATTTTCTAAAAAACAAATAATAAACAAGGAACATTGAAAACTATTTACAGAAGTATATATACAGGAATTTTCACTTATACCACAGGCAATTTTGCATTTAACATCTGTGTCAATACTGTATATACATTTTCTTTTTACAGTAGCATGCTCAATAATGTGTGAGAGTGTGTGAGAGTGTGTGAGAGTGTGTGAGAGTGTGTGAGAGAGAGTGAGAGAGAGTGTGAGAGTGTGTGTGAGAGTGTGTGAGAGTGTGAGAGAGTGTGAGAGAGTGTGT